>VWZV01010916.1:352187-497238 GCA_013397155.1 Irena cyanogastra | reverse complement strand
ACACACGTGTATATATATGTATATACTGAAATACTGTATAGTTTTTTACTGTATCTAACTGGCAGATGAGCTACATGCATCTCTTCATTGTAGTACTCTCTGTGCTAACCTTAAAAGTTTTGTCTGACCTGCCCAAACAGTTTGAAAGGACTCTGAGGTAAGTTTTCCCTGTCATAGAGGATTCAGAGTGTTTCCCGGTACACATACATATCTTACCAATGACTGCAGAATTACCTCAGAAGAGATTTACACCCAAGATCACCAAATTTTATTTACGCCTCCACTTGTGTCTAGGAATGTTACTGCAGTTCTTAAAAAAACAACTTAAATTTATTCTCAGTATTCAGCTGGGACATGAGCAGTAGCAACTGATGTAATCATCTGTCTCTCTCAGGGTCACTTTTTTGGGGCATCTGTTTGCGCATACTAAAGGACTCTGAAGCTTGCCCTATAAAACTCCAAAGTATAAAGCTGTCATTGATTGTAGATCACGTACAAATGATAATTAGCATTATCAAACCACTGAGCTAAGCACTTACATACTTATTTAAGTGTACTTTGGACTTCCAAATCGTTGTGTCATACTTAAGACATCCAATGTCTTTGCTAGCAGACAGTAGCTGATCTGATAGAAAAGATCTGGCGTCTGCTGCTCCCTGAAATGGACCTGTGGAGCTGTCTTATACTAATGTTTTTTTTGCTGCAGAATTTTTTACACTTCCACATAATTTTGGGCTGTGGTGTATCTTCTCTTTAATCTTTGTGTTAACATTTCAACAGTCTTACTATATATTGCATGGTGCAAATCAAATGTACTTTCTCACAATTTCTCTAATCACAAAACAGCTCCTGCAGCAACCTTAGCTGTGGTTACACAGTTTTGCTGTACAAAACCTGGACTTTGGGTCACAGACAGCTGAACCACATAGCAGATAACACAGTTATATTAACCCTGACTATTAGAAATTCCTATGACTCATATGATTCCCTCTCCAGGGATATCCCTCTCTGATAGCAACACCTATATGCTGCAGTCTTTCCTTAGAGTGGTGCACGGCAGATCAATTTCTTTTCACCTAAATTTGAGGCAGATATTTTCTTTTTGGACTCCTATAGCACAATGCCGGACTGAATCCTCTGAAATAACTCAAAATATTTTTTAAATATTAAAGGCATTTAAATATTTGAATGTTAATTTGAGAATAATTGTCCCCCTTGGTTTACTTCCTTCTTGCCTACACAATTTTTAATGGCACTGAACCCTTTTAAAAGAAATATGCCTTTTGGGCTTAAAGTTGCTGTTCTGCAAAGGGCAAACACAATTCATGGAACCACTGATACTGATGAAGTTCCCAACAAGAAATTTTTGAAACACAACTGGGTTTTCTGGTGACTTTGAGAAATAAGAAGAAGGATTAAAAGATCCAGAAAATTGGATCACTTCGGAACAGAAATTTACCTGAAACAATTTCAATATGAAAGAATGGCATATTTTGCCAGCTGAGGGTTTCTCACAGAACTAAATTTTCATTGCCCAGACAATTCTAACCTGTAACCTTCACTGGAATGAAAAAAATAAACAAAAAACAAAAGACAAAAGACAAAAGAACCCAAACCAAACCAAAAAACTTGTTTAGTATTGTGAAGATATATGCTTTCCTCTGAAAAATCTATATAAATCTCTATGTAAATTCACTGTGTCTCCTTTTATCTTTCCTCCTTAAAAATTCCATTTGAAAGAACATGTCTCGGGTAATTTATTCTTTCTCTTTTTATAGTCTTCAAGCACCTCCAAACTCACATACTTATTCACAATGCCCCTCCACAAAGATGAAAAATACCTGAAAGCAGGTACGCAAGATCTCTAGAAAGAAATTGTAATGGCTTGGTCCTGTTATGCTTTCACAATCACCTGTTATGTAAAATATTTTTATCCCATTATTTCTTTCTATGTGTCCATCAGTCTGTCTCCACACTGCTGGGATGTCTCTATAGATTGGATGCTATCTAGAAAAGCTTTCATTTCTGCATTGAGGATCATCTGAGACATACCCACAAATAAGTTAAGCATCAATAATGGTAATATTTAACTAAGCCTGCACATCTGTGTATTCTTGTGTTCTCAGCTCGTACTCTGAAGTAGTACACCCAGATGTATTCAGGGATTTGTTTGTCAGGACTTCAACAAACTGAGGGAACTGGACTACAGGCATCCCATGAACTCCAACAAACACAAATGCAAAAACTGATTAAGAAAGATCATCTCTTAATTCTGAGAGCTCAGACAATATGTAGAAGCTATTCAAAAGAGAACCAGAGAGTTTTGAGGGATGAATGGAATATGAGCAAGCAAGGTTTCCTTGCTGCAGTGAAATTTAATCACATATTGGGCTGCAATAGTAAGTAAAGAGTCTCAAGGACAAAGACTGTCCATTTTAGCACTCATGAAGCTACACTTATTCTTTATAGTTTTGCATATGTAGCAAAAGAAAAATGTTAAAAACTGGAGTGGGCTCAGCTGAGTCCCACCATGCCTCAGTTATGGGCAAGGAGCTGGAGCACGACATAAAAGAAACTTCTATGGGGGCAGTATTTATTAAGCCTGAAAAACAGAAAGCTATTGATATCTTATTTTAGCTTTTCACTGTACAAAGGAAAGACTGTAGAGGTGGATCCTGACTCTTCTCAGATCCACAGAGCAAAAGCAAAGAGATCAAGAGGTCACAGTTTAGAAAAGAGGAAATCCAACAGGACAAAGAAGGAATTTTCCTCATTTAGAAGCACTGGAAGAGGGGCTCAGAGTGTGTTGAACCTTTATCCACAGAGATTTTCAAAATTCACCTGTAAAGGTCCTGAGAAAAAACATCTAAGTTTGAATTTAGTGTTCTTTATGCAAGAGTTCAGCTATGCAGAGGTGGCTTCCAATCTAAATTATATTAGGAACCCTACGACAACTCAGTGATCTGTATTGCTTATCCATCAATGTGAATATGTACTCCTTAAGCACAAGACTTTGTATGATCTCAAATGAAATTGTCTACTTGTCAGCCATAACACCCATAAAATCACAAGAAAAGAAGGCTGGCTAATCATATGAATTTCAGGGAAACATCAGTTTCCAGTAGAAATATTTTGCACAGAGCACAAAGTTGTAGCACTAGCCATGGTGAAATTAGGATGTACAGTTCAGAGACAGCAGAATAAATAGACAAAACAAAAGGTGGAAAAATGATTGTATGAAAAGTGACCTGTGGACTACTGGGAGTTTGAATAGCCTCAGAAAATAATTCATAGAGGCCTGGACACAGAGGTGTAGTTTTGCTCTTCCAGTTGAATGAGACTACAGAGAAAGCTAAACTACTTGGTGAGGCAAATTTGCAAGTGATTGAGAGACTATGAACATAAGTAATTGCAGAGTTAAAAAAAAAGAGGATCTTAGGAACGCTTAGGACTCAAATTTCTCTGGTTCATGGTATTCCAAAGTAAAAAAAGTCAATTGGATTTGGAATGAAATCTCATTCTTTGAACAAAGTTTTGGAAGATATATATATATATATATATATATATAATCATTTATCATTTGCTAGTGTAAAAATGTTAGTTTTGGAACTCATATGAAGTTAGACAAAGCACTAATGTTACAACACCACAGGCATGGCCATGTCCATGTAGTTACAAGCCTGATTCTAATGAAATTAAGGCTTTACATTATTGCTTTATTAGAATAATAAGCAAGAATAAATAAAATAACAAGAGTACCATTACTCATTTGATCTGTGATAGTTCTGAAATTAATATCTACAATATTTGTTTTACAATTCCATAATCTGCCATTATGCTGGAAGCCATTATAACGTTGAAGCATCAGCTAACAGCACTTAAAAAACAGTTAATTACTAAAACACTACATTCAGCTACTTGAAGATACCATGAGAAACAAACTCTTTAGTGTTTCTTGAGTACTTTAAAATTTGCAAATAGTACTTGTGGTTTAGTCCTGCTAGGCAGCTAAGCACCATACAACTGCTCCTTCACTCCCTCTGAGTGAGGTGGGAGAGAGAATCAGAAGGGTAAAGGAGAAAAAACTCATTGATTAAGAGAGACAGTTTAACAAGTAAAAAATAGAAACACACAAACACACCCCTCCACGCACGCTTCCCCCACCCCACAAAAAAAACCAAACAAACAAAAAATAAAAAACCCTCCCAACAAATAGACAAACCCCCCCCCCAAAACACTAAACCCAAGGAAATAAAAAAACAAAAGCCAAACCAATGCCCCACCAATCCTTGAGTCATTGTAGCCCAAGCAAACTTATCCACCTTTTTTTTTTTTTTTTTTGTTGGAGAATGACACCAAATGGTATGGAATTGAATATGCCTTTGGATAGTTGAGATCGTCTATCCTGGCTCTGTTGTCTTCCAACTTCTTGTGCATCCCCAGGCTACTCCCTGGCAGGCCAGAGTTCCCCACACCTAATGTTACTGATATAGTAAAGACCTTGTGATGCACAATGCCACATCTATGTTATGCTTGCTTTTAGGAGAGCAGGCACTTACATGCTGGTGTGTTCTTGAAGGAAGAGAGTTTGTGAAAGAAAGAAGGTCCTGAGAGGAGTCTAAAAGCCAGCAGTTCATCCTGTTCCTGGTGTACCACAGCCAACATGGCTGCAAGTTTATAATAATTTCTTGTTTGGTTGATTAGTCATTCTGAATGTATGTATAAAAGGCAAAGCATTCTCTCTATTATAATAAAATATGGGGGTGGGGGTGTTTTTTTGTTTTGGTTTTGATTTTGGTTTTGATTTTGGTTTTGGTTGTTTTTTGTTTTAATTTTAAGGACATTTTAGTCTTTGGGAAACTTGCACCAAAGAAAAGGTCAGAGGTATGACCATGTCCAAGTGCTTAGTCCATTATGGTTCAAGGACAGTGTGAAGCCTTAGTATTGCATCAGTTTCTATTGAAGGAGTAATAGGAGAAGGTGTTGTCTCTTTTCCTTAATACCAATGTTGTTTTTCTGCAGTGCCACCCTCTGTTGGTAAACTTCACTAGTTCATTTAGAAGAGCATTTAGAGTCACTGCTCCATTTTTATTTCATCCTTATTTTTTTAAGGTTGTTGAAAGTGATTACAGTAATTCCGAAGACTCTTGGGCTGTTACCCCATTCTGTCCTGTCATGGGTTAAAAGACAATATGTTTATTCTATTTGCCATCTATTAAAGGTGTGACAGTTAATGTTATGTTAATTAGGCAGTTTTCTTATCTAATTAGGCAGTTTTTCTTATCTCTTCCAAAATCGATCCTCCCTCCAGGAAATATCTCCCGTTAATGGGCCATTGAGTGTCATTCCATGACTGATAAAGTTCCATCATCCCATTGGGAGATGCTCTGCCCAAGGGGGAGGAGCCACACACTGCTCCGTGGATATATCCTGAGGCGGTGGGATGCTAAAAACAGCCTTCTCCACTGTATTTCTCAGAGGAGCAGCCTGTTTTACCACTGAGGAAACCTCCAGCATTCTCCAGGATCACTGCTACAACAGGACTACATCTGTCATTGCAGAGGACTGCAGCTACTACTGCAGCTGGACTGCTACCAACAGGCTTTCAGGTCGTATTCTGACTCTGTCAGTGTTGTTTTGTAGTACTGTATTGTTCATTTTATTATTTTATTTCATTTCATTTCATTTTCCTCTTCCCTAATAAAGAACTATTATTCCTGCTCCTATATCCTTGCCTGAGAGCCTCTTAATTTTCAAAATTATAACAATTAGGAGGAAGGGGGTTTACATTTCCCACTTCAGGGGAGGCTCCTGCTTTCCTTAACAGACACCTGTCTTTTCAAACTGAGACATGTCCTCAACCCAATTCATCTATAATTTTCTTAAAAAAAAAAAAGAAAAAGAAAAAATAAATATAGTTGCTTATCCTTTTAGAAAGGGTCAAGACTTGAGTATGCAGCCTGGACAGCATGCATACATAGTGCTGAGAAATACTATCTATGTGACATAAAATGTTACTTGGCTGTTGTTTGTCTGGTAAGCTTGTGTTTTCAAAAATAAGCCTGAAATACTTTAGCTGTTTTATAAATGCTTTGTATTACCTGTTATTGCTTTGTCTGTATTGTTTGCATTTATTAGCCCAAATAATTACACACTGTTTGTGGTCTAAGTTACTTTTTTTTACTGGGGTAAAAGGCATCTTTGGAAATCCTCAGGGGATTTTTACTTCATAGAGAAGTTGAAAGAGTCATTTAAGGGTCTTAGCCTTAAATTTTCCAGCAGCTCTGATTTTTACTCTCATAGATCAGATTTGAGGTAGAGTGATTTTTTTATAATCTATGAGATGACAATACTTTATCACAACAAAAAGAAGAGAGAGTCTTACAAGATATTGTATAAACTTTCCCTGGTGAAAGCAGAAATAGGCTAAACACTTGTATCCATTTTGTGGATGCATTGATTCTTTGAAGATGTGCAGAACCTTCAAAGTGGACATTTGGGTTCTACCTTTTCTATTCTGATAGAAAGATTTCTCTTAAGTCTTTAGTCTTCTTTTCTTGTTAATCTTGTAGTTATGTTGATCTTGAGTCAACAAATGCCTTAAGCTGTCAGTGGCTTGTGAAGAACTAGCAGAGCTTTCAGAAAGGGACTTGAGTATTTGCATAAATGCCCTTCTAAACTGAAAGACTAATGTTCTTAAAATTAAATGACCTGATAAGCAGAATGGAAGGAAAAACAGGTGGAAAGAAATGCTAGCTGTTAGGCAACATGAGCTGGAAAACTGTTCCTTTGTAACTATGTCGTGCTCTATAACTTAGAGCTTTTGTGAGTCTGTTCTTAATTTGCATTTCTGAAAGCTATGACTAACTGTAAAGCACTTAGTTCCTCCCTAGGGCTAGGCATGAGCATGTTATATTAATTCCAGTTTCTTTCTTCTAACACAGACAACAAAAAAATGTACAATTTACAGGTTTCCAAGAAATAATAAGGTTTTGAAAGCGTATGGAAAAATCATAAACCATAGTTAAGGTCATGGTGCTAAAAGCACATGTCAGGTAACAAAAGGTGATTACAAGCATCACTAGGACACAAACAGCATTTCATGGGAGATGAGTGGGACAGGAAAGCTGATGCTCTCCTTTACCATCTATGGAAGAAGCCTAATGAGAAATGAATATTGCTTCAGTGATACACCGGTGTTTCTCCTCTCTGTTCAGCAGTACTGACTGGCAGCATCATTAATCAAATACCATGGAGAAATTCTCAGCATCCAGATGGCAAGCCCAACTCCTGCAAATGGTATTTTAAAACAAAGATGAAAACAGCCTGTAATCTGCTCCTGGTGTTAGTCTGAAAACTCAAATAGTTTGAAAGTGATTGTGATAGTATTTGAAAAGTGCCAAAGAGGAGCAAGAGCTGACACCACCACCCTGTAGGAGATTTTGCAATAATATGTGGGATCTGAGATAGTTTAAGAAGTTGGAAGTTTGAGGGAACTAGATTTGGAGGTTCTATACAGGAAAACAGCGGGGTGATATGGACAACTATTTCAAAAAAGTTTATTATTTAACACAATCTCAAAATTAAGTTAGTTGCACTACTGCAACCTGGGACATATGCCTAGCTAATGAACTAGCTATTCATTTCATCTTGTTTTCCTTAATACAACATCATTTGCAACTACACCTAACATATCCTGAAACTTAGTGACTTTCGCTTCAATGCAGTGTCTTCTGCTATTTTTTTCTGCCAACTCGTCAGCTGATATTGTCCCATCTCTACCAGCTGAACTTCCTATGAGAAATAATATTTAATCTTCTGTTTTTTTGGGTTTTTTGTTTTGTTTTGTTTTGGTTTGGTTTTTTTTTGTTTTTTTGTTTGTTTGTTTGTTTTGGTTTGGTTTGGTTTTTTTTTTTTTGCTACTGATGTGCTCCAATAGGCTGTGACTCCTTTGGTATGAATAGCTGCTATTAGCATCTCTTCCAAAATTTAAACAGAAAGGTCATGTAATTATAAAGTCATTATGTTGGAGAAGACCTTTAAGATCATCAAGTCCAACAATTAACCCAGCACTGCCAAGTCTACCGCTGAAACACAGCTACACATCTTTAAATACCTACAAGAATGGTAGCTCCACTCCTTCCTTGTGTATCATGTTTGACAACCCTCTCAGTGAGGAGATTTTTCCTAGTATCCAATCTAAACCTATCCTGATGCAACTTGAGGCCATTTCCTCTTGTCCTGTCACTTGCTGCTTGGTAAATGAGACCACCCCCCACCTGGCCACAGCCTCTTTTCAGGTATTTTTAGAGAGCAATAAGGTTTCCCCTGAGCCTCCTTTTCTCCAGGCTGAACAACCTCAGATCCCTCAGCCACTTCTCATCAGACCTATGCTCCAGACCCTTCACCAGCTTCATTGCCCTTCTAAGGACACGCTTCACCACCTGAATTTCTTTCTTGCATTGAGTAGCCCAAAAATGAACACAGGGTTTAGGATTTACCCTCACCAGTGTTGAGTTGAGGAGGATGATCATTTCCCTGGTCCTGCTGGCCATGCTGTTTCTCATACAAGGCAGGATGGTTTTGGACTTCTTGGCAATAAATCTTTGCCCACTACAGCACTAATGCTGGCTGACATTTTGCAATGCAACTAATTATTAAGAGTAAAATATTAATTAAGCTCAAAATATTTATAAACAGTTTCAATGACATGAAAGGTTTAGGTGCATTGAGTTTTAGACCAAAGGCAGTATATTGTCTTAAGGAAAAGACAAATATCTTCCTTAATGTGATGATCTAAAAATTTCAAGGTTCTACATTCCACTTTCCCATGTGAATTACAACAAACTAGCAGTAATTGACCCCACAGTACGTCAGCAAAGCAATCAGATTTCCCATTTTGTGGCATATGATCACACATACATGTCTGACACAGCACAGAAAAATCTGTTTCTATCATCACACCCAGTGAAATTGCTTTTAATAATTAGAACTTGCCTTCTTGCTCCAAGGTATGCTGCATGATAGTGAATTCAGCTCACACATGGTATAGGGGAATCATAAGAATGAAAACTTCTTTATTTTATTATGGATTTTATTTCTATTTAGAAGCTTTTAGTTTAATTGAACTCCCATCACTTTTCCTTTCTCACCTTTGTGCAAGCTAAACTTCAGAACTGCCTTTGATAGTTCATACAGTGAGTGGCTGGTTGTAATGTAGGTCAAAGATTATTTTTCTTCTTCTTTTGTCTTTTGACTTTAATCACATTTCCAAAATTAATTACCATAGATGGTTATTAGCAGGTTTACTTAAAGGAAAACCCAAACAAATCAAAAAGCACCAAACCTTAGCAGGAAATGAATAATCTTACATTTAAACAGATAAAGGAACTCCAAGTCAGCTGCCACCTCTACTACAGTATTATGCCAATACAAAGGAGTAAACAAAATAAAAAATGCTGCATATACAAACAGTGCAACTACTGTTCATTCTGGAAGGAATGGTTTGCTTACAACAGTAATCCCTTAGTTTTATCCTTTTATCTTGCATAGAGGTATACAAACTTAATGTAATGAATTATATCCTCAGCAGCAGTGAATACTACAAGCCGTGCAGTAGCTCCTGACTTCAGAAAGGCTCAGCTATCCGTCATTCTTAATGCTTACTGATGCATAGTGTGTAATTCTGCTCCCTGGCCTCCAACTCTGATCTCATGCTTTCACCCACTCGTTTCACTCCCTAAACATTTCCTAAAGAGTAACTATGTGTACTTCCAGTACTTGCCCACTCACTTTTGATCTGGTTGGTCCCTAGGAAGTTTTAATAGATCTGTTTGTGGAAGATCTGTGTCTCTGGGTGGTACCGGCAGGATCAAAAAACCAAGTTATCTTTTTTACTGCTGGTTGCAAGGCATTTGGGAATTTTACATAAATTCAGTCATAGATTTATTCGAGAAAGGAACTTCTATTATGTATTCATCTTCAAGTAAAAAATCAAGCAGTGAACTATGCTGCCTTGAGTTGTCACTGTACTATAAAGCTGTGTTCACAGAAGCATACTTTGAATCCACAATGTTTTATACAATTTATAGTAGTGATAAACCTGCTAGATTTGCATAATTTAGCACAGATTTTAAATATTGTACAGTTATCCTTTTGAAAGGACTTAATTTTCAAAAGGGAAAAGGCAGCACTTTGTCCATTTGAGCTGCCATAACGTAGCTGGTTATCCAGAGCTTATAAGAAATTTCAGCGATAGTAGAAAAGATAAGAACTGAAGTAGCTCTTCAAGAAGAGAGCTATAGATCATTAACTATAGATCATCCAAACCATCCAATAAATATGTTGGTAAACTAGTCTGTATTGTTTAAACTCCTACTCTCCTTTTCTCTCCCTGCCCTCAGCTAAATTTTTTAGATGTACCATGCCCCCAGAAATCGACAAAACATTGTCATGATTTTGATTCATAGTACCTCTGAGTCAATAGACATAAAGAATAAGGAATATAGAGTAATTTCTTTGTTACCACTTTTTCTTTTTTTTAAATAGTGTTATCATATGCGTTTAATGAACTTTTGGATATCATAACATTTTTCAGTTCAGAATAAAGGCAGATTTGGTTCCTGTTGCAGCCTATATGGTAAGAATATATGATTTTTTTAAAATTCTATCCTTATATGAAGAGTTTGGGCTGGAAAAAAATCAGCTCAATATTTTATTAATCTTCTATTTTATGGTTGAGTACAATTATATATGACAGACACAGTAGATAATGCTGCAATAGTCAAGAAAACGCTCAATAGGTAAGATCAGGAAATGCTACTACTATACAGAAAATACAGAAAATATAAAAGGCTTGAAAATAAAATCCAATGCCTTCTCAGTAAGAGAACTGCCTGGCATTTTTTCTATGCATTGTAACCAAAATACATTCCATGAGCCAAACCTCTTAACATATAAAAACAGATCTGTTGACAAAGTATAAATTGGTTGATTATTTTTCATTAGCAAATGGTAACCAGATGTCTCCAATTACTCGAAAAGTAAAGAGTAGGTTGGCACACTGCTTATTCTGTATGTTAAAAAAAGAGGTGAATCAAATTTCTGTTCATCACATATGAAAATTCAAATAAGATGTTTATTTTTGCTTTTTAAAAATCCCTTTATTTACTGTAGAAGAAACTGTGTTTTCTCTTTGAAATATAGTGTGGGAGGAAGACCTGACTTCTATGACAGGTTTCCAGCTAGGACTATATGAGAAAGGTGTAGTGCAGGCTTCCCCTGGGATTTGAATCTGTCAAAACAGATCTGGCATTTATGAGATGAGTGAGTGGTGACTGAGACCCTAAGAAAGAATGAGAAACTTCAGGAGTGAACCATAAAGACCTCCTTGTGGTAGCACTACTTAAGTAAGTATAAAAGACAGTGGCTTGTGTTTCGTAGTCTCTATTCTAACACTGAATTGGTTTTGGCTGGTGTTCTGCTAGGCTGTGAACTTTTTTTCTGTTGGAGTGGTTTCAAGCTTTCAGTATGAAGCCTGTTTCAAGTTGAGGAAAAAATCTGAAGTCATTGGTGGTAAACTTCTAACTGCTGTTGTGCTACTAAGAGAATGCAAGCAAGTTTCATGGGTTTGTGCTTTTAGTTTTAGGCTTGCATGAAAAGCTAAATTTGCTGCTCCTGTCTGTGACTATAAGACAGTTGTGCAAACACTCAATCTTACCAGTTGATTGCTTATAGGCAGAACTTCTGTCCAGTGCATGGTATATCACATCCTTTTTTTTTTTTTAATGTCCATGTACACTGATGTCTAAACTTTATCTGAACAAATCCCCTACTGGCTGTATCTGCCGTGCTATCAGTGTGTTTAGAAATACATGGTTTTAAATGGGAATCTAAGGGTTAATCTCTACTATATAACTCCATGTCTCTGAACAAATAGCTTGGATCTAGATAATGAAAAAGACTTGTGCAACTTTACACACCCCAGCTGGTCTTATAGGGGCTAAAGACAGTGTTTAATTGGGTGACTTTGTCTATATTTACTAGGACATGGTCCCTGCTGATTTTAAGCTTCTTTTGTTCAACTGGCAATCATAGAACCAATATGCAAAAGCCCTTACAAGCAGGAGACACAGCAGGGTGGTTCCCACAGCTCTGTGATCAAACCTGCATGTAATAGCCTGTCTCTAAAGCTAGCAGATGCATCACTAACGTAGTTTTGTGTCAGAAAATAAAAAATGCATTTATAAACTATAGATTGGAAAATAAGGGACTTTCTTAACCCCTAGACTAAACTTCCTGCCACATCCACACATATTCAATGAAAATTTATTTTAATTGATGAAAGCAGTGACTGATTTTTACTAGGTTCCCAGATAATAAACATGGTAAAATAATGCACCTTTAAAAAAAATCTACTTCTGTGAATACATTCCTGACGTTGTAAAAGTATTCTCAGTTCCTCTGGAGAGCTCATGGGGTTGGCAAAGATGTTGAGTAGTTCTCTAGGTTATCAGTAGCAGCTGGTGTTTCCTCTCTGGCTTGCCTACTCCACTGTTGATCACAGAATCACAGAATCACAAGATTGGAAGAGACCTTCACGATCATCGAGTCCAACCTGTTCCCTACTCAACACCTCAACTAAACCATGGCACTGAGTGCCACATCCGATCTTTTTTTAAACACATCCAGGGATGGTGACTCCACCACCTCCCCAGGCAGAACATTCCAGTACTTTATCACTCTTTCAGTAAAAAACTTTTTTCTAATATCCAACCTATATTTCGCTTGACACAGCTTGAGACTGTGTCCTCTCGTTCTTTCAGTTGCTGCTTGGAGAAAGAGACCAAACCCCACCCGACTACAACCACCCTTCAGGAAGCTGTAGAGAGTGATGGGGTCACCGCTGCGTCTCCTTTTCTCCAGGCTAAACAACCCCAGCTCCCTCAGTCATTCCTCACAGGACTTGTGTTCCAAGCCCCTCACCAGCCTCACTGNCCACTCTCTGGGCCCGGCCATTCAGCCAGTTCCTAACCCAGCAAAGAGTGCTCCTGTCCAAGCCATGGGCTGACAGCTTTTCCAGGAGTATGTCATTGGAGACAGTGTCAAAGGCCTTGCTGAAGTCCAGGTACACAACATCCACAGCCTTTCCTGTATCTACCATGTGGGTTACCTGGTCATAAAAGGAGACCAGGTTGGTCAAACACAACCTACCCCTCCTAAACCCATGCTGGCTGGGTCTGATACCCTGGCCGTCCTGTGTGTGCTGTGTGATGAGTCTCAATGTAAACTGTTCCATAACCTTCCTGGATACTGAGGTCAGGCTAACCAGCCTATAATTAACAGGATCCTTCTTCCCACCTTTTTTGTGTATGGGTGTCACATTGGCCAGCTTCCAGTGGTCTGGAACCTCACCAGTGAGCCAGGACTGCTGATAAATGATGGAGAGTGGCTTTGCAAGCTCATATGACAGCTCTCTCATCACCCTAGGATGGATCTCATCTGGTCCCATAGATTTACTAATATCCAAGCTTCTCAGAAGTTCTCTGACTGGCTCGTCTTGGATAATGGGGTAACCATTCTGTTCCCTGGCACCATCAACCAACACAGGAGGACAGTTGTCCTGCAGACAAGCCATCTTCCCACTAAAGACTGAGGTAAAGAAGGCGTTAAGCACTTCTGCCTTTTCCTCATCTTAGTAGTTACTAAGTTCCCTCTCTCATCCAGTAAAGAACAAAGGTTGGTCTTACCCTTCCTTTGATCATTAATATATTTGTAAAAACATTTTTTATTATCCTTTATAGAAGTTGCCATTTTAAGTTTGAACTGGACTTTGGCTTCCCTAATTTTTTCCTACATACTCTAGCAGCCCCCTTAAATACTTCCTGAGAGATCTGGCCCTCCTTCCAAAGATGATACATCCTCTTCTTACTCCTAAGTTCCTCCAAAACCTCCTTGCCTATCCAAGCTGGACATTTACCTCTTCAACTTATCTTTCAGCACACAGGGACAGTCTGTTTCTGTGCCCTCAAGATCTCTGTTTGGAAGCACACCCAGCTTTCCTGAACTCCTTTGTTTTTAAGGGCTGCTTCCCAAGGAACTCTCTGAATAAGTCTCTTAAGTAGGCCAAAGCCTGCCCTTCGGAAGTCCAATGTGAGAGTCTTATTGGTGTTTCTTCTCGTTTCACCAAATACCGGGAACTCTGTAATTTCACGGTCACTCTGCCCCAGGAGGCCTCCAACATTGATTCTACATGTAAGACAGCATACTTTCACTGGAAACAGTAGAGTATTAGGTGTATTGAAGGTTCAAACTCTGTGGGAGACAACTATTTTGATGAGGCTATTGTTCTTTTACAGACTTCTATTTTTTTTTTTAATCACAATTTTAGCTTTAGTTCATATTATGATATATTTTCATTTCAAACCAATCTAGCATTTTTAGTAAGAAAATACTTCAACAATTCTGGTTGCACATCCTTATTCTATGCAAGATTATTTTTTCTTTGCTGTTCATCAGCAATTTAGTTTCATCCACTTTTATTTAACTCTAGGTGAATCCAAGTTCTATCGAACACAACAGTTTGTCCAATAGTCACTTCTTGAACCTCATTTTTCAAATTTCAAAATTTCAAAGCTTCAGAAACTGTGGATTTATTCCTTCCAAACAGCCTTTTGCTGTATTACACTTCTCAGGTTCCACACCACAAGAATATATTCAAGGGCACGTTGCATGTTAAAGCTCTTGCAAAAATTAATATATTGAGAATTTGTGTGATTTGTCAATCACTTTGTTTGTTGTAAATAAATCATCATAAAATTAGCAATTAAGTCTTGTATAGCAGTTGCTAAAATGAGGTACTGTTTGGCAAAAACACAAGTAGAAGGTTGGATGCAAATCACAAAGATGAGATGGATGCCTTGGTGCATTAACTATTATCAGCAAGGTTTTAAACATCAGAGTATTAACATAGCAAAAGATGCCTATTATTGTAGCGAAAACAGTCTTGTTAAACAGTGTTATGTAACTTGGAAATTAAACCAGGCTTTGTGTCCAATTGTTAGTGAACGGGTAAGTGTGTAAACTTAACCTTTTACTCACCTTTCAATTTTGCAAATGGTAAACTAGTGCAGGGGTGTACTCAAAATTACCAGTAGCATTGACTCAAAAGATTCAAAACCATAATGATCATTCAGCTTTAATTTTGATGTTTGCATTTCTCACTGACAAAGGCTCTTCATGATACATGTATGCAAAAATCTTGCCTCATTCCTATTGAATATCTGTTGTTATCTGCACTTTCTAAATCTATCTATCAAATAATCACCTGGAGCCTTGTGACTTGCACTCTTTGACTGCACTGTAAAAGCCACTGTGAAAAAGCAGTCTCTCCAAAAATTTCTCTAATCATTATTTGCTGACTCAAAAATCCTTGCTCATTGAAGCAAACCTATATTGTTCATGTAGTTAAGAGTAAACTTTCAATGTTTTTGCCAAATAAAGTAGAACTGAATAGCAGAAAGTTCTACTTTTCATCTGCTGTCCATGGTGAAGAGGGTTTTTGATTTAATAACAAAAGATTCTTCATGTGGTTGGTTACCTCTACAGAGAAATCACTATGGTTTACAGTGAAATCTTTCCCCAGGGATTCAGTGCCGACTGTATTGATCTTATGCTGCATTGGGTCACGTTATGACAAATAGCAGGAGCTGATGATGTTTCATTGTTCATAAGACTCTGCAGCATTCCTAGCTTTGTTTCTAATAATAGCCATGGCTTTTGTTAGAACTGTCTGTTGAGGTTGACACACACTACTCTTTTCATCATATTTCTGCTTCCAGGGGTGCTATACACTGAGATACTGCAAAGCAACTGGATTACATACAGTCAACTTGAAGACCAAATCTTTTCCTAAACAGCTCATGTGTGAAACCATGTCAGTACTTGTATTGTAAGTATTGCTCAGGTGGTAAATCAGCAATATGAACTGGTTTCTGGGAGGAACTTAAATACTTACACAGCTTTAAGCCTAGTTATCTAGCCCAAAAGTCAAGTGGAATGAGAGTATAATCATTGACATGTTTCAGCAGAATTCACGCTGACACAGTTCTGTGGCATCCATCACTGCCTTAAGGAAAGGTGAATAAAAATGTGAGAGGGCATTTTAAATTTCAAAATTATTTACATTTGTTGAGTCTGTGGTAGCAAAAAACTGTGAGAAGCAAATTAAAAAATTAAGAACTTTCAGGGGACTTTCATCCTATATATGGGATTATGGGATCAAGTTATAACTTCTGCTGTAATATAATGTAATATAACTTCCCAATTTTCCCTAATTTCAGCCCTAGTTGTCTTCTCACAATGAATTAGTCTATGGTTTAAGCAGAAATGTTGATTAGTCCTGTGTCCTGGGCTGTGAGAGATGATATTGGAGTGATTCCTCTCTTCTTTCTTAGATGCTATAACTGTTGGATCATAACTGGAATTGCACTTTCTTATTCCGGCCAAAATCCATGGATGATGAATGTATGCTGTTTGTTAGTCTTTAAATGTTTAATGCTCAATGTTACGTTCTTTTAAGGACCAGTAATACTTATGGCTTTGCTTACGATGGGAGGTGAATAAAGGATGGAGTGGAGAGAGAGTGCTTTTACAACAATCCTGGTTTTCTTTCTTTTGTCCAAGCTGCAGCGTTATCACACATAATCCTAGAAGTACAAAATTCACCTCCATGAAGCTTATTTGGTTGGCCACAGAGGTCAGAGGGTTGCTTCCTAGTTTCGGAAATATATTATAAGCCAGTCTAAAAGTGCTTGCTCCTTTACACAACACATTGCTGGAGTATTGGAGTCACTTCAGTGAGTGCAAGTTGGGAGAACAGTAACTGAAGAGCCAGACCTCCCATATCTGACAGGTCTAACCACAGCAATGCTTTTCCAAAAAGGGGAATTAAAAAAAACAGTTCCTAGAAAATATTGCATAGTATCCAATCTAGCAAAATGCTGGTCCTTTTGTTGATCTTGTTCTTGGCACGTATGCTTCTGTTTCCTTTATTTAAGTAAAGATGATAATGATAACCTTTGTGTCATCTATGTTGTGTACATGCACAAAACGAGTAAATCTATCTGAGGCACCAAGATATTGTTGTGAGGGCTGTGTTGGAACTGGGTAAGAGATTTGAATTGTAACAGCAGTTGTGATGACTTTTTTATCTACACTTTCATAGTACAGTTAAGAGAAAATACAGGCTCCGCTAACATTGTGTCTTTCAAAGACAACAGAAGCATTTTCTATTAAAAATACATTGTTGACCCTCCCTTATTTAAGGAATCCCCACCTCCCACACACCCAAGGCTGAGAATAATATAAGGGGTTTTGATAAAATGTTTAATATAAGCAGTTTTAATCAGACACATCTAAGACTTGCACATCTAAGTTGAACTTTGTGTAAAATTTCGGAAGATGCTATAAGGATTCTCAGTGCTGTGAGAATTCTCAGTTTGAGATTCTCAAACACTTCAGACAGTGTTTGTATGATTTCAGTATAGTAGGTTATTATTGTATTTTCAAAGTTTTTGAAGAACTGAATCAAATCCTACAAAATATGCAGGCCTCACACAGAGAATAAAGGAGCTTTTGTTAGCTAAATTCTGCAAGTTCACTGCAGATGGAGGGAGGATGGGTTTGCAAATTTCTAACAAGATTTTGGATGAACTTTATTCTAAGCTGATTGAAGTATTAATTTCCATGTTTTCAACTAGTTTGACTTTCACACACCTTCGGCAACATGCCCTGTACTTGAATCAATCCTGTTGAGCTCAGCTGCACATTTTACTGTTATCAGCAAAACCATTACATTGCAAGCATTTTTAACAACCTCTTCATGTACTTATGAAGAGGTATGTCTTGCTGTGAAGCTTAGCTGAAATATTAATGGCAACATTTTCAATTAAGACACTTCTAGTTGTCATTTTTTTTTATTGTAGAAAACATTGAATGAGGAAAGAACTGGTTTTCACTCTAAAATGTTAATTAGACTCCCTAACTTTTCCCTTCATTCACTTTTCTCTTAAGAATTGGTCTACTGAACACTTTCAAATCTCCCTAATGCAAGCATTATCATGACAAAGTACAAAAAAACCAAAAACAAACCCTGGAAAAATTCACTCAACTTCCTCCCTGTCTAAGTTGGAGCTTAATGTGTTCATCAACAGAATGTCCTTAATATTCTTTGCTGTTTTGTACAAGCTGAAGTGTTATACAGTGTTCAACAGCAAAGACAAACGAAGACACCCAGCTATAGGAGGGCTTGTTCTGTGCTGTAGGCTTGTCTGCAGATTCTTGAGCAGTGTCTGAGGTAGTCCAGATGCAATTGGAACTTGCTGCTCTTGAGTCAAAAGCAGAATAAAGGCTGCAAGGAAATCAAGAGGAGAGGCAGCGCAGACACCGATGGTGAGCCTTTTTCATGTTTAATATAGACATATGGGAAACTCAGCAAACGTGATGTCTGAACACACTTTGCATACTACAGGACATACATGCTTGATATGATATGCTTGAAAGGATGAGACTGCGTGCAGAACTTGAGGTTGCATTTGTGGCCAACAAATCAAGACCTCTGCTTTCCTGTCAGTACCCTTTTCTCAATGTACCTTGTTAAGTTAGTTGTGGAATGATATATTTGTAGAGAATAGATATTTGTGACTACTTTGTATATAAAGTTGTGATTGAACAATGTAAAGACAAAAGAAGCAAAAAAAAAAATCAGCAATGGACACCTGGTTAATTAAAAAAAAAGTCACAGCTAAACCAAGTGAAAAAATGCTGCAGGCAGTCAAGAAAAAACTGAATATAGCAATTGTGACAAAGCTCAGTCCTTAGGTCTTGCAGACACTCAGCCTGTGGCCAGTTGCTGGCAATGATAATAGTGAAATATAGGGCGACCCAAGTGCTAAATCTAACAGTTGAATGACCAGCCCATCCTTATTAGCATCATCATGCTCCACAAAAAACCAGTTGAGAAGCTGAGCCCTTCCAAGTGACAAAGAAATTATCCAAATGGTGAAGGCCTACTGGCACAGCTGTTCAAGCTGAAGGCATGGCCTCCTTTGTATATCCTTCAACTGGTCAAAAGACAAGGTGCGCAGCAGAGCACCCAGGCACCTTAAACTTATTCCTCTGTCTTGAGTTTTCCTGCCCATAACTTGGCAACAGTTAACTTTAATTTTCCCTAGTCCTCAGTTTAAGTCTAAAATGTAAGTAGCAGCCATGGTGGGGTGGAGGAGAACAGACTGATCAGACCTGTCTTTAGGAAACAGATATCAGATCTGGCTCTGACTTAACTCTCTCTAAATTCAACTCTTCTATATTATCTTAGCTGGATGTTAAATACATGTTTGTGCCATTTTTGGCCCTGGTGATTTTCTCTATGTAAAAGGACTTTTATAGAGAAATTTGCTGTTATTTGGCCTGAATCTTATTGTCTTAAAAACAGGAAGTGAGCAGAGCTCTAACAATCTGTACAGTGAGGTTTACACCAGTGTACAAACTCCTTGTTGTCTTAAAAGTTATTATTAGTTGACAGAAGAGAAAAAGACTCTTTTGTTCTTTTTAATAAGCAGAAATGTCACAACCACAACTTCATGGCAGAATGGCCTCTATAGCTGATAAACATCTATCACTCTCTATAATACTGAGATAGTTGGATAAATTGTGGCTACTCTTGGTTTTATATCAAATTAGCAGAAAAAAAATTTAAAACCCCCAAAACTGACCAAGACCACCTTGCTGCTAAAAGAAAGTCTTCCAAGGGTGTATTACCATAAACTTTTTATAATCACATTTTTCTGTGAAATATATGATCATAAACAATTTTAGAACAATACACTCGTTAGTTAAAAATTTATTAAATTAGTGATTCTAATTGCAGGTACAGAGATTAGACTTCATGCATGTTTAAATCAAAATGCAAGGATTTAAAAATGCTAATTAGAGATTAATGAATACTTATGTAGTAATATCCTAACTAATCTAAGAAAACTATTCAAATTAGATCAACATTAAAAAAAAGAATAAATACAAAGGAAAAATTGTTTGCCACAAAATAAGCTCCATTACAAACTTAGATAGCTATAATGTTATTAGAATTATCAAAGTGATGTTTGTACTTTACAGGGCTTCTTAGTAGCCATGTAAAGCTTTTCTAAAGGTGATTTTTATTTTGAGAAAATTATGTTATGCTTAAACATTTTTAAATTGTGCTAGGGTGTTAA
Source organism: Irena cyanogastra (assembly GCA_013397155.1). Classification (NCBI taxonomy): domain Eukaryota; kingdom Metazoa; phylum Chordata; class Aves; order Passeriformes; family Irenidae; genus Irena; species Irena cyanogastra. Next base: position 476,968 of record VWZV01010916.1, on the reverse strand, counting down.
TAACCTCTAACTCATTTCACTTGAACATTCTGCATATAAACACACTCTATATCAGTTTAACTTAGAGTCCTTATATACACCTTTTCTTTAAAAAAACAGCCTCTGCAGATGAAAGTTTTGCTTATGTAGTGATCATTTCTTTGGATTTAGATACCTGTAAGAAAATGAGTTAAGTATTCAGCACTTCTTCATCAGAAAAATTGTTGAGAGAATTGTCTGTAATTTTCTGTATCAATCATAAGCACAGTAACTTGGTTAGAAAATTTTTAGGTGTTCATGTGTTTGTTTGTTCTTGTTTCTTTCTTGTTCACTGGGCATGTTGGAGGCAGATAGGGTTCATTTGTCTAAAAAGGGGAGAAGAACTCTAGTCCATGAGTTGACAGACTGATTGAGAGGGCTGTAAATTAGTTTTGAAGTGTATAAGACCAGGCTCAATAGAGATGAGCCTGGGGACATCTTGCCAGTACTGGGGGCAAAATCAGCAGCCGAACCACCTGTACCAATGCACCCAGCATGGGTGACAAACAGGAGGAGCTGGAAGCCACGGTGCAGCAGAAAAGCTACACTCTAGTTGCCATACTGCTTCCAAGGGAGAAAAAAACCTTTATAATTCTCTCAGCATCTTCTACTTCACTCATATTCTGACCTTAGATTTTTTTTTTCAGAATTTCAAATGCCTGGGGACAGGGAGTGTGCACTGTGCAATCCTACGCTGACTGCCAAGCAGTCACCGAACCAAAACCACGGGTTTTTTTCACTCTTCAAGTGTCACAGTGAAGGATTAAAGTATTATATCTGCTTCTACTCCAGCAGTGTATTGTCATTATCATAATCTGCATACCTCTGTTAAAACAAGGTTTTGACACACAAGCACAGTATATGCTAAGTAAAGAACTATCAATGTTGTAAATAACCACATAAGTATTTTGAAAATACTTTCTAAATGCAATTTCAAGGCAGTTTAATTATACTTGAAGTGTAGAAAACTTGTAATGTTTGAAACAGCTGATACTTGGCTGATTCATTTTCTCAGTGGCTCTTTCTTAACAGGAAGGAGCCTGGGATTTTTGCTGTGTAATACCTATTGGGAATACTGATGTGTGATTTGCATAATCATTCACTGAGTCATCATTGTTCCATGCAGGTTCAGTAGAAAATGCTCCTTCATATCAGCTGAGTGAATAAGATTACTTTGGTTAGAACATATGTAGGATAACAAAAAGTCAAGTCAAGTGCTTCTTCCTTCAACTACTTCTAAATCTAAAAATTGTCCTTGGGCTATCTCTCCCTGGGTCTATGTTGAATTTCCACATGTTCTACTGTGTGTAGCTCACATGTACAAATGGTGAAGCATGGTAAAGTGAGCATTGCAATGCAAAATAGGATTCTCATTTACCAGTGGTTGGTTCTATGACCAATAAAAACGCCTAATGGATGGAGCCTAATTGCATTATTCAAGGTGGCACTTGTAGGCACACAGTTTGTGGTGATTGGGAGTGGGGCTGTGGCCAAGCCTCATCCCCAGTGGGTACAGCTGTGAGCAGCAGGTGAGCAGCATTGAAAGCAATGAGACAGGGAGTGCCCAGGTGTACTAAGCAATCACCAAAGGGAACAGAGGGCACACAGGTGCATTGCATGAACCATGAGGGGATAAAAGGTTGGGCTAAAGAATGAGAAGGGTAGAAGCCTGAAGCCTCCTGAAGTGGTGTGGTGTTGTGTTGCTCTGTATAGGCTGCTGCTCTCTGGTGTTGTGTGGTGATACTCTTGTGTATCGTGGCCATCTCAACTGCGGCACGTGCTGTGACAATGTCTTTCCACATATGGTAATCTTGTCTCTAATGAAAGTTTTAAGATATCAGGTCTCTACATTTTAAAATGAACTCATTTGGATAACTTGTTAACCAAATTAAGTGTTTTAAGTCACAGACCTCTAAAGGTTAAACTAGCCTGGAGAGACTGCTATTACTCCCAAATATAGGGTTGGGCTTGCTCAGAAGTTGATCTCCTTTTTAAATTTCCCTGTCATCTTGGGTGACACTTAGTGCACCTATATTTTAATAAAAGGATATTATTGCAAATGCTTTTGGGTGTTTTTTTTTCTGTTTTGGAAGAAAAATGAAAAAATTAAAATAGCTATCTGAAGGTCAGTATAATTTTTCTTGTACTTTAAAAGACTCTCATCTTAATAAAAGTGGAGGTGGTTTTGAATTTAGGATCCCAGAAGCTGGGATTTTGAGATGGTTAACCATGTAAAAATCTGGACTGGATGTGGCCAGATGAAAATGGCAGTAGTCTACTGCTTTTATTTGTCTCTAACATTTTATATCTATCCTGTGTATGCTTCTGTTTGTAGCCACACAACCTAATGCTGTGTAAGTCTGATGTCCTGACTTTCTGCAGCAAAGGTTTTGCATGGTTGTTATTTTCTTTTTTTTCCCTTGCCTGTAGTGGGCTTGAGAATGTGGTTCTAAGGTTCCATGGTAGTGATTGACACTGTGAGGACTCTAGAATTACTAACAGTTGTCAGTGTCTCTCTCTCCTTTGACTTCTTTATCAGTTCTGTCTGACTTCTTAAAAAATTATTTATTCCAAGTTTGATGACATAACATAATTCAGGGAATAAAGTCCAAATTAGTTGTTGTCTGTCATGAGATGCTAACAAAATAGTGTGGACATAGCTTGGTCAGAGAGTGACAGCATACCTATACAGACTTATTTTTAATAGATTCCTCAAAGATGACAGAGGGGTTCTCAAGATTAATATAATTAAGTTTAAAAGAATTATAGTACTTTTAAAATGGATGCAACTTAATGACTGGGTCAGAGAGAAAAGAAACTCAGAGGTAAGATAATAGTTTTAATTATTAGGCTTGATTTCAGACTGTGCACTAACTTCTTGATCTGCAGTGAACTGAAAAATTTTCTTTTATCCCCTAGAAGATAATCAATTGTCTCTGAGACATAGTTGTGTATTTTCTAAGTGTTTCTATCTCTTCATCTGTTGTGAGTACCAAATGCTGCCATCTAAATACTCCTGTGTATACTGCTCAGTTCCCCAGAAACTGCCCTCTCTTCTTTCTAAGTGCTCTATTGGAACTCATCTCCCTTCCTAAAGGAATGCAATACAGGTTGAGGTAAAATAAAATAGTCAATACCAAGAAAATCAACACAAATGTTACCAGTCAATAGATATGTTGTGTTACAGGCATCTATTTACAGTGTTGCATTAATATATTCCAGATCCGGTTGTCCTCAGTGTGCTAAAGGCAGCTACAGGTATTTATTGAAAGTTTTACAAAGTGCTGTTCTTAATGTCAAATACTTGCTATTCACCTTAGCAATTGCACTAGCCTTGCACAGGATGGAAGAAGAGGAATGGGTCAGTATGGCAGCTATACAAGCATTGAGATGTACACTGCATTTATTACACATCCATTTGGTCATCTGGGTAAGTTATGAGAATATTGTTAGAATCTGTGATTGTCAACGATCAGTCTAGTTTATTCTTCTCCAGAAAGAGAAGCTCAGAGAAGCAGAAAAATGAAGCTCAATTTACGCTAAATCGTTAATTTTTTAGCAGATACCTTTTATCAGTAATACTGCATGAATTGTTAGAAAATGCTGTTCAGAGTTGATTAATTTATAGACTTAAGCAGTGGAAGAAAAGTCTTTAAAGTGAAAAACACTCAAAACAAAACAAACTATTATAAAGAACATTTTATTATATTGAGTTGTACTGCATATGATTTCAGTGAGCTCCTATCAATTCCTTTTCATTAGTTTTACCAGGCACAAGCAGTATAATATTAAAGTGACATAGTTAATGAACATAACATTTTCCATCACCACAAGAGCTTCAGATTTGGTTTTCCTTGGAGAATGGGTGTCCATGTTTCTCATTTCCTAAGTCTGTGTTTTTCAGTAAGAAAATTTTTGGCAATGCTGTTAATTGCTCTTCTACTAACAGAGTACATAAAACCAGAATTACACTGTTCCTCAAAGTTAAATTTAAGCTTTCACAGCAAGTTTTAGTGCATTTCTATGACGTCAATCATCAAAGACCCTTATCTCGTGACAGACAGATAAAAACCAAGGTACATATCTAAATATAGACTTCTTGCAGAGATAAAGATTGGTTCTGCAACACAGGTAAAATAGTCCTTGGAATTTCTTGTGTAAACATTTAAACAAGAAACATATCTTTGCTCTGTAAGTCTCAGCTTAGAGTTCTTGTTTTGCAGTAACTTTTACAGCCTTCATTTCTGCTGTAAAAGTTTGTCAAGTAGTATAGCATGTTTGTCAAGGTAATAATTTTCAAGAAAAGTGAGAAAAATTACATGGCTTACTTGGACTGCATTGTGGAATGTTCTTCCATAAAGATGTTACTGACATGAGAAAGACAGACATGAACTGCAGGATGAGGAAAAGTTGTATGAGGCACACTGTTGAGTATATTAGAGTATGCTTTGTTCTGACAGTAGACATTCTCAAGAGCACAAGGATAAAGATTCTGCCAAAATATTTATCACCTTTGGTGTTTCTAAATAGAGTTTGATACTTGAAAATATGTTCTGAATGGTTGTTTTGGTTTATTCCAGCAGGCAGCTGAACACCACACAGCCATTTGCCTGCACTCCCCTCAGTGGGATGGGGAAAGAATGTGAAAAAATTAATTAATAGGTTGAGATAAAGAGTTTAACAGGACAGAAAAGGAAGGGAAGCTTATAAAAATGCTGAGAGAGTATACAAGCCAAGTGATACGCAATGCAATTGCTTGCCACCCACTCATGCCCAGCCAGTCCCTTAGTAGCAGGCTGTATTACCCAGTCAGCTCCCCCAGATTTTTTTGAGCATGACAATATATGGTCTACAATATCCCTTTGGCCAGTTGGGTTCAGCAGTTCTGGCTATGTGTCCTCTCAGTGTTTTTTGCATCCTCAACCTACTTGCTGGCAGTGCAGTATGAGAAACTGAGGAGTCCTTGGCTTCATATAACCACTGGTCAACAGTAGCTAAAACATCAGTTTGTTGTCAACGTTCTCCTCATCCCAAATCCAAAACACAGCACTGCACCATCTACTGGGAAAAAAAATAAGTCTATTCCAGCCAAAACCAAGACACAAATTTAGAAACCTGCTGTGTAAATGTTTGTCTGAGACCATGGTTGTACTATTGAGAATACTTTTTCCACTAAAAGAAACCAGAAGCAGGCTTCAGAGATAAAGTAGCTAATATACTGTTTTGGTGTACGTAATGTCAGAACGAAGTAATGCACTACCAGAATGCTCAAAATATTTGCTTGGCTGCTTATGATAATATCAGCCCATCTGAAAGAATTTGTTTTATTTTTAGAGTTCTTTATTTCTGTTACTTATGTCACTTTTAAAAGAGTGTTAAATCATTAAACAGTAAATCTTCAATGATCTGTAATATATTCTGCTTAAATTTAGAAACTAACAGTAGAAAAAGCTGTGAAAATATAAAAAATACAAATGGCATTCTGGTGTTGAAGAAAAAAGTGGAGTGTTTGACTTAAGCTAACTTACATTAATAAGGACTCAAGAGGCTCTGATATTAATACTGTGTTAATTTAATGTCAAAGCAGAAATGAGAATAATTGTCTATTGTCCTTTTTGCCCTCTATCTGCTACTTTCAGAATCCTATTTTAACTGGACTTTTGCAGTGATTAAATTTTCCTGGAAGTAAAATAGTGGACTAGTTCAGGATTCAAGTTAGTCTTCAATTCTTGTAGAAACTGATTTATTTTGTGTTGTCCATTATTATATGCTTAAATGTGTGTTAAACTAAATATAGACTGGGAGGAAGAGTTAGAAGAATCAGGAATGAAGCTGTTAAGCTGAGCCTCAGAAGAAGGAAATATGGTAAGGAAAGGTGTTTTAGATTTTACCTTTGTTTCTTAAACTAACTTTAATTTAACTGACAGGAACCCAAATTTTCCCCAAGTCAATTCTGTTTTGCCAGTGATAGTATTTGGTATCCTTGTCTTAATCTCAGTTCATGAGTTTTTCCTTATCTTATTGTGTCCTCCTATCCTGTTGAGGAAGAGTAGTGACAGAGCAGCTGGGTAGTTGTCTGGCAGCTGCCCAAGATTAATGCTACAGAGTACTCACTATTGAAATGGTCTTCTGCTCTCTCAAACTCTTTATTACATAGCCACTTCCACTGTAAAATGGATAAAGCTAATATGGGATGTTTGATTTGTTGATTCTTATTTTAAGGTAGAGCTTCTATTCAAATATATGTTAATTTTGCATTCCATTCAGATTCGATGAAGTGAAAACTGACTGAATGAGTATAAGCAAAGGCTAATATAGTGATTAAAATAGCAACATATTATTCTGAAGGGCAGATTCTAAAATCAATGGAGGGACTACTGTAAATTGAACTTTAAGACAACTTCATTAGATTTTTCTGTAAAGAACTAAACAACCACATGCAAAATGTAGCTTTGTAATAACCTTTGAGTCTAAATGACAACACAAATTATTCTGCAGGTGATTGTGAACTGGAATATGTTATGAGGGGAGAAATTGGTCATGTCATCCATTATTTTGGTGCTTGTAAGCAGTGAAATTTGCAGTAAGTGAAAACGCATGGCTTTATAGATGCACAATGTAGGATGTTTCCGGAACCATGGGATTTAGAAAAATGAGAGCCATTGTATTCTGGCTTTCTTTTCTTCACTGAAGTGCTATAAAAAAGTTTTGAATGTGCCTATTTTTCCTACTCCTGAGGGAATAGATCATACAGGAAACACCCATGATGTTTCATGTTTGCTGCAGTCTCCTGTCACAGAAGACACCTTTTTTTTTATGGGTTGAGTGATGTCTTGGGACCTCAAAGCGCATGAAGTGTTATGTAACTCAGCTGCAACTGAGACACAGGTTTCAGGGCTCTCTAAATTGTTGAGAACACACAAAATCATTAGTGTCACAATACTTAGCTATTCGGCCATTTAGCTCTTTCTGTGCCTTTCTGTATCTGGACCATGAATTCCGGTTTTTAGGATGCAATATAAACTCTATATAGGGAATAAAGCACCTTGAGTAGACATTCTATCATCTTAGGTTGATACTGAATGTAATCATTACCAGTATAAAGCTTAGAAGGTGGTACTGATGAGGATATTGAAGTAAGATGTAAAAGCAGTGTTGAAGCTTAACTTAAAAAATAAACACATGAACTACAGTGATAGAATTGATATTATCATGTACAAGAAGACAAGTACTAGACAAATTTTTGGTTTTTGGTTTGTTTGGTGGTCACTTAGCAGAAGTGCTACCAAATGTTTCAGATGGTAAGATGAAGTGTGGGACTCTTTGTGAGAGAATATCATTGAGTCCCGATCTGGCCTAAATCCCACCAAACCTGTAGTCAGCTGTACACTGATGGAGCATCTGGGAAACTCTGCTGTTGTGGGTTAGAGACAAAAAGAAGTCCATATCTATTTTGTATGACTCAGGACTGTAATAGCCAACAGTGACTACTCAAGGTGAAGTTGAAAGAGAGGGATCTGAGAACAACTCCACACTTTTCCAGGGAACCATGGAACTATGATGTTTTTCATCTCTCCAGAGATATGACTGGAGTGAGCATTGCCTGGACTAACTTTTCCATGCACTTATAGGAAGAAAGAAGAATAGCTTCCAATAGTAAAGGTGAGAGCTCATAGGTCAAAATCAGTAGGGAAAAGTGCTGTGAAGTTTTATTGCGGGTTAATTTGGTGTTGAGAAAAAATAATTATATGCTTGCTGTGCTCTTGTCTCTCTCCCAGAAACAGTAGCTTACCTCTTACTGACAATAAATAGACTTCCTCCTTGGCTGGCCATTTTCCTTTAGCATAAGGAGTGCATACTGTATAAGCAACTTCTACTCACTGGGGACTTTTGAAAGGACCACTCCAGATCTTTTCCTGTTATTCTCTAGTTACCGAGGGGAAGAAGATGAGTTCCTCATATCCACCTCTGCCAAAAGCGGTAGCAGGAAAAAGTTGAGTGAAGCAGAAAACAGTGGCAAACACAATGAAGTTAGCATTCCAGTCTCAACAGCTGTAATTATTCTCTCCTTCTGGGCTATGGAAGACATGGAAAGAAATTTCAGATTAGCCACCTGTAGGAAAGTTGTTCAATTTTTGGAACTCTTTTTAATCAGAAGGTGAATTCTTTTTCATGTAGGAATATATTTTACAGTTTTTAGAAAATACTACAGTTTTAAGACTGGAAGTAGTTTCAAAGAATTTATTTAATGTATTTCTACATTATACAGCTTGAAAGCATATTTAACAGTTCTAATTAATGCATTTTGCTTACTTACTAAGAGTCCTCAAACTCAGCATGCAACGAACCCTGCTGATCTGAAACACTGAGAAGGGAAATTATTCTTGGTGTTTGCAGTAACAGTTTAAACAAGGAATTTAATCACAAAGGATAATCTTTCTTTTTTCAGTTTCTTAATTAATATTGTCTTGGCATTTTAGAGTTACTTTACAAATCAAACCTAAAGAACAGTTTTATCTATATATATATATGAATAGTTTCTGCACAAAAAGGAGTAAAAAGTACTTCTTGTATAAGCATGTATTTAGTTTGCAGGGATTATAAAACCCTGTAAGTAACATTTCCTCTGGCACACCTGTCATGGGGTCATTACAGAAAAGGAGAAATAGAAGATTTCTTCAAAATGCATCAGATACACTACAAAATCTATTTTGGGGCTAGCTGTCTACCTGTACGACTCTACTTCTGCATATTAAATGTTTTATGCTACTGTGTTAAGATCCATCTATGAGAATTTAGCTATGTATTAGAAGTATTTTGGTGAAATAACCTTTATTTTAAAAAGTTAACTCTGAAAATAGTAATCCATTAAATATATTCCTAGAAAGTAATTTTTAAACCCCAAATCATCAGACTTGCAAAATTTACTCAGCTAAAGATATGAGAATTTTCTTAAACTGAATATTTTTCTTCAGTCACATAGCAGCCATGGACGAGGTGGTTTTGGACAGTGTAATTTGGAACAATTCTATTGACTGTATGGGGTACACCAAAAAACCCATGTCTAAAAACTGATGTTGTGCTAGTGTAAAACCGTGGAACTGCTCAGCCTGATAAATTAATTTATTTCAGCAGCTTAGTGTGGGTGACAAGGGTGATCAGCAATTGGAACAGGCCGTACAGGGAAGTGACAGAGCCACCATCTCTGGAAGGGTCCAGAAATCTTGTAGATGTGATGCGTTGGTAAATAATTTAGTAGTGGGCCTGAAAGTGTTAGGTTGAGGGTTGTACTCAATCTTAGAGGTCTTTCCCATGCCCAATGATTCTACAATGGCAAGGCTGTGGATGTGGATAACCTGGACACCAATGCTCATTCCATTCTCCTGATTGCTCATGGCTTGAACAGGTGTACTTTCCACTAGATAAAAAATTGGATGGCTGAGCCCTGGGAGTGGTGATGAAAGGAGTGAAATCCAGTTGACAGCCAAATATAAGTGGGGCTCCCTAGGGCTCACTATTGGCATACAGTTCTGTTTAATATCTTTATCAATTATCCGGATGAAGGCATAGAGACAACATCAAATTGGACAGCAATGTTGTTCTGCTGAAGGATAGAAAGGCTCTGCAGATGGGTCTGGACAGGCTGGATTGATGGGCTGAGGCCAATTGCATGAGGTTGAACAATGCCAAGTGCCCCATCCTTCATTTTGGTGACAACAAATCCAAGCAGTGACACAGGCCAGGGGAAGAGTGACTGAAAAGCTGCTTGGTGGAAAAGGACCCGGCGCTGCAACAGCTGAACGTGAGCCAGTTGTGCTCTGAGTTAGCCAAGAAGGCGAATGGCATCCTGGCCTGTATCAGCAATAGTGTGGCCAGCAGGAGCAGGCCAGTGATTGTTCCCTTGTACTCAGCATAGGCAAGGCCATACCTTGAATCCTGTGTCCAGTTCTGGACCCCTTGCAATAAAAAGGACATTGAGGTGCTTGAGCATTTCCAGAGAAGGACAATGGGGTTGGCGAAGGGTCTGGAGCACAAGTCTGATGAAAATCAGTTGAAGAAGTGAGGGGTGTTTAGCCTGAAGGAAAGGAATCTCAGTGGAGACCTTATTGCTCTTGACAACTACCTGAAAGGAGATTGTAGTGAGGAGGGGATTGGCCTCTTGTCTCTGATAACAAGTGATGGACAAAAGGAAATAGCTTCAAGTTGCACAAGGGGATATTCAGATAAGATAAAAGAAATATTTCCTTATGGAAAGGGTTATTAAGCACTGCGACAGTCTGCCCAGGAAAATAGTTGAGTCACCATCCCTCAAGGTATTTACGATGTGTAGACGTGATGCTTGGGGATTTGTTTTAGTAGTGGCAGCACTAAGTTTGTGGTTGAACTCCATTTCAAGGATCTTTTCCAGCCTAAATAACTCTGTTATATTCAAATTTTTATATTATTCTCACGCATTCACAATTCAACATAAACTTGGAGTGCCAGCTAAAAGCAGTCTCATGGGTAGACTCTGATACTTCACATTGTTCAACATGTTCAACAACTTCAATGTTGTTCATACATTTAAGATGATTTCTGCTAGTGGAAAAGACACATATACATCTTATGGAGCTTACAGTATGGAAATACCAACATGATGATGTGATAAAAGGATAAAACTTAGTTAAAACTAGGTATGCATTTTATAGGAAAAAGTCCTCTTTAAAAAATAATGAATAATTTCTTTTTATTGGCATTGACCTTTTATCACTGTGACATGGTAGTAAGAGAAAACATCTTGCATTTTGTAATAGTACATTGGGATACACTACTCTAGATACAGATACATCATCTGCCCTGTGACTTAGGAGCCCTAGTTTGCTAAATAACATGTTGGATGATGGAATGTCTCTCAGTCATGGTTGCCCCAAGATAGTTTGAATTGTAAAATCTGAGTCTGAAGACCTGATGATACAGAAGAGGAAATACATCACTGCGTTTATTTGCCTACTCAATGGTCTTCAACAACAAAATATCACCTCTATGTAAACATGAACCTTGCAGAAGGTAAAAAATTGCAATTATCTAATGTTGAAGTGCAGACGACTTTGTCTTTTTTGGGGTTTGATTTTTTTAAACATTTCTTTGAATGTTTCAAATGGGGAATGCTTTCATCTGCAACAAATAGTGTGATCTCTAGCATAAGTAAATATTTTGGGTAAAAGTGTTTTCTGTTTACTGCTGTCATTCTAAACTTAATCAAGATTACTCAGATCAAGAACAGAACATAAGATTGGATTTTCTGTTTGATTTAATTTGGTTACATCTTGGAGGGGCATCATTTAAGGTGGGAAAATAATAGAATAACAAGGATGAAAAGAATGCATCTTGCTGAAGTATATCCCTTAAGTATATCTCACACTGCATGAAGTGCATAAAACTTCTTGTAAACTGTTGTTTTCATGGTTCTCCAAGTTATTTGTTCTGTATGAAAGAAGAAGTCCGTTTATAGTAAGTCTTCTCAGTCTATTTACAATAAGAAGAATTGAAAACCAATAAAGCTGAGATTTCCAAACCAGAATCCTTGTGAGCTATCAGTAGTCTTTTGATCTTGCATTCCAAAATAGTACTGTGTATTCTTTGTAGGGCCTCACTGCCTTCTCATTGATATGAAGCAGCAGAAAAAGCAGATTGGTCTGAAAATTTTTCAGAGGCCACAAGGAGGTTATTTGCAGAAATGTTTCTCGTACATTTCAAACATCTCTTTCCTTTTTCTCATTTCTCTAGCTTTTCTCTCATAACATGATAATTTGTGATATGCATCTGGTACCTTTTACTTTTCTTGAAAGTTATTGTAATTCTTCCATTTCTAACCTTCAATTTATGTTCCATTGTGTCCTACTGAAATTATTTCCTACTGCACACATTCCCCAATTCAGATAGTTTTATTATTGTGCCCTTTTCAATTCACTGAGGGCACCTTTACATCCTGATAGAAGTTCTTCAAAACATAGCTGACCTAAATCTTAACGGGATATGTAGTATCATTTCCCAAGAAGATTTCTGTTTCATTGTGTGATCCTGAAAGATCATTCTTAAGTATCACAGATATGAAATCGTTATGAAATGAATTTCCCATGAAAGTAACCTCTCACCCAGGAGAGATTAAACATTTGCTTTGTATGTACCATCTCTTCTGAATGAGAATAATAGCAGAGTGCACTGTGAAAATATATTGGGATATATTACTTTGTGTTATACCAGGGCGGAAAAAGAACACTAAAACATTCTTTAAAAATAGATTAAATAATTTCTACTTGTGTTAGTATTTATAAAGTGACACACTGTCTAGAAAAAATACGAGGAACACTTGGAAATTATTTCATTTACAAAAACTCAAGATTCACAAGACTTTGCAATATCAGTGCAGACAACAAAATTAACTTGTTTCTTTGTCTGTTCGTTATAATAGAATTTAGTGCAGTGATCATGGTATCTTATTTTTGCTGTGCGTCTGTGGTTTTTGTTCACAGAACAGAGTCCTTTCTCGAACTGGTCTGTATTCAAGCATGACCCTAAACCGCTTCCTGAGCACCACTTGTACCCTGTTTGAAAACTGAGTGAAATTTTCTTCTGTTGGAGTTTCCTGTGATTACAATTACTCATTTCAAGCTAACTTCTTTGCAGTACCATTCCAAAGAAAAAGTCTTCCTATCCCTATGGCATGGATTAGGATACAAGAGGAAATTTAGGTTACAAATACTCCATAATTGTAGGCAACTTGATTCATGCTGCTTTGTATTGTGGTGATTGCACAGGTTCAGGACACTGATTCCCACTGAACTCGGCTGAAACAGTGAATGCTTGAAGTCTAACGTATAAAAGCTCTGAAAGTCTCACACCGAGAGGAGGAAGGAACACTCAAAACCAACTGTTCTTGCTGCCCTTTGAACTGTGTCACTGAGACTGGTTTCAGAGCAAGGTAGCCTTAGTCACCTGCTTTTTGTCTGTGGGAATAGAAGTTGATTATGACTTGATTAAGTTACCTGACCTATCTTGCAGGGAATCAGATTGATCTACTGACATACTTTCTTCTTTCAAGAATGAGCTGGTTCTTGTGCACTGAAATGCAAGTTCTATTCTGGAGTCCCCTTCCTTGCTCCCTATCTAAATTTCTTCCCTTTCAGACCTCATTCCTTGGTTTTCTCTTCTTGCTTTATTGCCTCCTCTTGTTCTAGCCTGACTCAGGAACGAGACAAGTTAACTGATATTGAAAATAATGTATATTCACAAAGATCATCAGAGTTCTGGCATGTCTTTTTACTTCTGCTAGAAGACTTTAAGCCAAAATAAAGTTGGTTGAATTGGCCCATATCTTCTGCCACATTATACAAGTTTTTCACACACCTTTCGTTCTTCCAGCTTCTTCCATCCCATAATAGTTCTGCTGTGGTCATGATAAGATTAAAGTTGAAACACATTATCAGTGTTGCAACAGGTTCTGGTGCATGCATAAGAGCACAAAAATTAAGGTAATCTTATAACCATCACTCACCAAAGTGAACAGTTCTGGGGCAGACACATTCCACAGAGCAAGGTGAATTTCTAGAACCAGGGGAACCCCAGCAGAGCACTAATATGCTCTGTTGACAGGAGGAAAAGAGCCAAAAAAACTTCAACCCTGAACACAAGGAGAACAGACTTCAGATTTCTCAGGGAACTGGTTAGTAAGGACCCCATGGAAAATGCTTTTGAAGGTACTGAGGTCCATCAGCGCTAGTCATTTTTCAAGCGCCATCCCCTAAAGGCAGAGCAGCAGGGAATTCCAAAACATTGGAAGTCAGTTAGAAGGCCAGTTTGGCTAACCAGGGAGCCTGGTTGGAGCTAAGTCAGAAAAAGAAATTTTATGCCCAGTGGAAACAAAATTGGGTGACATCGGAGGAATACAGTGATGCTGCTCACCTCTGTAGGGAGAAAATTCATGTGGCCAAGGACCAACTGGTATTATTGAGAAACATCTGAAGCACAATGCAATGATCAATCACAGCCAGCATAGCTTCATGAGGGGAAGGTCTTTTTTGTCAAACTCAATTTCCTTTTAGTATAAGTAGCCCACCTAGCTGAAAAAGGGAAGCAAGTTACGTGATTTCTGGATTTCAGCAAAGCTTTTGATAATGTCTCTCACAGTATCCATCCAGACAAAATGTCCAGCATGCAGCTGGATAAACACATCATAAGATGTGTGAACAACTGGCTCACAGGTTGAGCACAAAGGGGAATTGCAATGAATGAGGTGACATCAAACTGACAACCAGTCACTAGTGGTATTCCACAGGGCTCCATCCTTGACCCCACTCTTCAACATCTTCATAGACGACTAGAACATAGAACTTGAAGGAATACTAAACAAGTTTGCCAAGCTCCAGATTCTGCACCTGGGATGAGTCATCCCTAAATGTCCACACAGACTGTAGAATGAGGGGCTGGGGAGCAGTATTGGAGAAAGACAGCTGAGGGTCTTGGTCCATGGCAAGCGGAATCTGAGACAGCAGTGCCCTGGCAGCCAGGAGGGCCAATCCTGTCCTGGGGGCATCACCAGCCGGGCAAGGGAGGGGATTGTCCCTCTCTGCTCTGCACTGAGGCGGCCTCACCTTGGGTGCTGCTTAAAGAAGGATTTAAAACTATTAGAAAGCATCCAGTGGAGAGCTAAAATGATGGTAAAGGACCTTGAGGGGAAGCCATATGAGGAGCAGCTGAGGTCACTTGGCCTGTTCAGCCCGGAGAAGAGGAGACTGAGGGGAGATCCTATTGCAGTTACAACTTCCTTGTGAGGGGAAGAGAAGGGGCAGACACTGATCGCTTCTCTCTGGTGACCAGTGATACAACCCAAGGGAAGGCTGTGCAGCTATGTAAGGGGTGATTTACATTGAGTATTAGGAATAAGCTCTTCGTCCATAGGATGTTTAGGCAGTGGAATAGACCCCCCAGTGTAGTGGTCGCAGCACTGACAGAGTTCAAGAAGTATTTGGACAATGACCTCAAACATGAAGTATGAGGGGCTTTCCTGTGCAGGACCAGGGGTTGGACTCGATGATACTTGTGGATCCCTTCCTACTCAGGAAATTCCATGATTCTACAAAATAAAACAAAAAAAGAGAAAAAAGAAGATATATTGACTGACCAGAGATTAAGACAAATTTTTATCAGATGTTCATTTAAGTGATATAGAAGAAGACAACACACTTAAATTGTTGCAGTGGAAAGTTTTTACAAAGAGGGTTAGATCACTGTCACAGGTGTACCAATCAATACTATTCAATTAGAGAAATAAAATGAAAACCTCTCTGTACTCAAATGCAAATCGACAAAAATGGAAGAAGTGAACATAAAGAAAAGACTTAGTCATAAATGAAAAATGTTAAATCAATACCACAGAGGTGGCCCATGCATACTTTTCTTTAGAGGAAAGATTCAGTTACCGTGATACCTCTGAAAACCTCTGCTTTCTCAGAAATTAGATCTCACTTCTGATCAATGGTGGAGGTCTGAAAAAGTCTTTTTCATATGAATGACAATTTAGAAATCCTGCACAGATGGAGTATTTACTCCAGTAGATGTTTTTTGCTATAACTCTAATTTTTTTTACTGTATTTTGCATAACCATTGTAATTGCATCACAGCTGTGTGTATAAATAAGAATTTCAAGCAGTTTTAATGTTTTTCAGATGAACTTCAGAGAGCTATTTGCATCTCTGGCAATACCTCTTTTCAGGCATAAACACTACTTTCTGAGTTGGAAAATAATAAAATCATATTCTACCGTTACATTGAACAAATTAATTATTGCCTATTAACAAAGCTGATTCTCTTACTGGTCAGAGTACTTACCTTCTAGTCATTCCATTGCCTGGGAAAGCACTCAAAATGGATTGTCTTTAGACTATTTTACACCTGAGCCATGATTGTCTGGGTTGACTCCCAGTGTCATTCCTCTCTGTTTCCATTTTGTCGTTGATGAAATAGAAGAAAATTAGAGTAATTATAGTAGACTGACAGTCAAACTGAAAACTATGTCCTGGAGTATCCGCTCCTGTGCCCAACCTCTGGACAAAGACTTGTGTCAGTTGCTAGTAAATTAACCAAAACAATGTTCGAGGGCATCCTGCCTGCAACACTTGCCTATAACTGTGTTCTGTTATGGAGAAATGAGGGACCACTAGTAGAAAAACTCATGCTGCAGAAATTTTTGGGAAATCCACTTTGCCTTCTCACACTGTGTGAATTTTAAGGTATGAAAACCTGTGTTATAAACGTGCAAAAATAAAATGATGAAAGATAGTAATAAAACCTCCTGTGCAAGGTCTCTTTACTCTGGAACTTTACTTATTTTTTAAGTGTCACTAGCCATATGGTTAAAGCAATGTAAGGAGGAGAGAAGTTTGTCTAGAATGAAGTTCATTGTTTTAGGTTGAGAATAACTTTTTTGGGTTTAAGACTGGTGACAAAATCAAACTTAAAGCAAGGAGACTGGATAATGGAAGTGAAAGTGACAGCAGCTGAAGCAGGAGGAAAAGCTTGAAAATTTCAAGTGCTGAAAATCATTTGGCTGAGAAGACTGGCTAACTTTTCCTCTAGAATGTTATGCAAACTGACACACACTCAGCTTGATAGTAGAGACTTACTAATACCTGTAATTCAATACTTACACTATGGGTAGAAACTGAGCCAGATTTGAAAAAGTATTGTTTACAAATTGACTAGTCCTTGAAAATGAGCAAAGCTGTAGATCATATGTCTAAAAGTACCGAGCAAATAGAAATTACATTATAATGGTAAGTAGGTTTTCTAGTCCTAGCTATTGTTTTCTTATTGTTTTCTTCTTTATTTTTGAGGGAGAAAATGTGCTTGAGACAAGCTTCAGTGTATGAATGGCTTGCATATAAACACTAGTATTTTGGTTATTGTGAGACACCTGTCCCGACTCTACTGTAAAAACTGATATAGAGTATGGTAAACTAAAACAATACTGGGGGATTTAAGCAAGAAGATGGTATCTGAGTTGAAAGTAAGAAAATTGAGGAATTTTTTGTCAAGGATAATTTGGAAATTAGCACAATTATCTAAGTGTTTATTTTGATTCTACTTACTTTGAGATGTGAATTATCTATTTTTAATTATTTTGTGGTTGTATTGCTGAATTCAGTTTGTGTCACACAAAGTAATAAACTTCGTCAGGTACAGGCTTTGTGCTTCGTAAATCTGCTCAGGCTGATCCTGTGACTTTCACATGCCTAGAAATTGTTTTGAGGGCACCTGTGATCTTGGGAATGGAGGAGTGGCTGACTTCAGTTTTCCACATCCTTCTCTTTGCCCTCTTTGGGACACAAAATTGATATTTTTCTAGTTGATTTTTCTAATTCTGAGAACTTCTTCTGTTCGCTCCTGTCTTTCCAAGGTGGTGATGCATCTTTGTGATGACTTTAGCCAGAGTACTCTGCGATGCTGAATATTTGGTTAGAACCTCTGGACCTGTACACATTCATTTTATTCAAGCAGCCCCTGACTAAATTTTTTCTAATCACACCCTTCCTCTCCAAGCTCTGTGGCCAAGCATATGGACTTAGGACACCAACTTGCCACTGAAAAGCTGCAGGGAAAAGAGAGCAAATACAGCAGTCGTTGCTTCATTACTAGAATACCCACTGCACTGACTGCTCAGCCAAAGCTTTTCTTGTCTTTCCTTTTGCTTCAGTGTACCTTCCCATTGGCCGTCACTTATCCTTCCTTTTCACTCCAGTGAGGCATTGGCCTTTCAAATGCTCCTTGAGTTCTTCTTTGTAATAATTATATGGCTACCTGCACTCCTTTGAGTCTGTCTCCTTGGATTTGAGCTTAGTTGGGATTCTTTAACCTGTCGGTAGACTTTCTGCTATGACTGCTCATTTTCTTGCACTTAGATCATTTGATTCAAAACTTGACTCACTTTTTTGATAATCTTTGTGCTTTAAGGAAGCTACCCCTGAAGATCAATCAGACTTCATGAACTCCTCGATCTTCTATGTAACTTATGAAATTCTGCCAGCAGTTCACTGAATAGACTGAAAACAGCTCTGAAGTCTGAACATTCTCCTGCTGCTTGCTTCCCTGCCTGTTCTCCTGCTGCTTGCTTCCCTGTCTTACCTCAAGATCTTTAATTCTTCCATCTACAGGTCACAACAGCATAGATTAACAGTGACTATCATATCCCTAACCCATTCTTGGTATGTAGTAGAGCACCTTCCTGGCTGGTCTATCCCCTAACTTTTCAGGAAAAAAATAACACACTTTTAAAACTTTCTGGATTAGGTATGTTTCAGAGTGTTGGTTTTTCAGTAGATATCAAAGTGGTAAAATTCCTCTATGAGAATGAAGATTTGTGACTGGAGCATCTTCCAGCTGTCTGGATGATGCTTAGTATATCTTGAATAAGACTCAGTCTGTTTTTTCTACTTTTTGGTAGCTGCCACAGTCATTCCTTAATAGATCTCTTTGACCTTTTACAGATCCTGTTTCAGATTGTCATTCTATAGGAGATCTCCATGTATTCTTTTTGTTCCTTTATGCAGAATGAATTAATTTTTCTTCCCTTTTCTGATTTGTTGCCCCATTTTTGTCAGGTATCACAGGTTCCTTGACAGCAGTCTGTTCTTTGAGGATCGTTATGGTTTTGTAGGAGCCAAAGCACTTTGGCAGCTTGAGAGCAGTGGATTCACTGACAGGATATGTCTGTTCTTCCTGTAGCCTTTCTCCTTGTTTTGATTGGGAATCTCCCACAGGTCCCTGTCCTCTTCACCTGAGTCCTCACAGACTATAATCAACCTTGATCTCATTGTCCCTGAGCAGTGTTTTTCATTCTTATGTGGTTATAACTACGGGCAACAAGGAGCAGTAACTCGAGCTAGATGAGTTCCAGCAGTCTCCACAAGGTTGAGGATCCACTCCCTGGGCAAGTGCTAAGCCTCCTTCAAACAGCAAATTTGTTTGGAAGGCAGGTTTGAGTGCAAGGTTGTGCTTTGTTCTGTATTCTGACTTACAGCCAATTTTTTTTTAATATGTACACATTCCAGTGAAGCGAAACCATTTATTTCACTCATTTTACTGAAAATAAACCCATTTAAAAAATCTAATTTCTTCTTGTAACCCTCCCTCAGATAGAGGCTTTATTCTCTCCCACTGTTCTCCTTAAGGAACTGAATGGCCTCTTTCACATGATTGGAGAATTCTCTGAAAACTACTATCTGAAAATAGCTTCTAAGGAGGGTTGAATTACTTCTTCAGGTACACTGTTTGTATGCCAGTAGTGCAGTCAAGACGATATCTTTGATATTTCAGAGGTTGTTGCTTCAGTTCAAGGCTCGTAAAATGTAATGGTTATTCTTTCTTGGAACCTTTCACTTTACTGCAGCTTGTACAACAGTATGAAATGTGTAGCTTATTTTCTGGCACTTTGGTAAATGTGCAGCTTGCCCTGGAAGTTTGGATTAAAAGGTGATTTCAGGCCTAATGAATATGAAGGGCCAGTTTTTATGATTCATATTGGCCCAGACTTCTGCTTGATGTTGGTGGATGCTTAGAGAGATAAAAGAACTGGAATTTTAGACCTGATGCTGCTTAACCATCTATATTTGAATATTTCCCTTTAAATAAGAGGCCCTTCAATCTATTTATATTAGGTAGCAGAATAACTGGACTGAATTTCTCTGCCTATGGAGCTTTGGATTCTCTGCATTAGAAAAATGTCTGGTTCTTTAGCAGCTGAAGTAAAGACTTGGTTTCCTATATTTAGGAATCAGCTTCAGGAATTTTAGCTCTGATCCTAAGAGGATAGCTTACGAGGTGATAAAAGGAAAGCAAGTAGAAAGTCTTTAAAATGAAACTTTTAACGGGAAGGACTAGAATATTCAAACACTCCGTCCGGTAAAAAATGATGTCCCTGCAGGTCAGTAGTGGGGCCGACACTGTTCAGCCTCATCAGTGACACAGACAGTGGGATCAAGGGCACCCTTGGCAAGTTCACTGACAACACCAAATTCTGTGGGGCAGTCAATGTGCTGGAGGGAAGACACACATCCAGAGGGACCTGGACAGCCTCATGAAACCTTGTGAAGTTCAACAAAGTGAAACTCAAGGGACATTCCCAGGCACACCTACGGGTTGGGCAGAGAAATGATTGAGAGCCACCCTACAGAGAAAGAGCTGGGGGTGCTGCTTGATCATGAACCAGCAGTGTGTGCTCAGACAGGGACTAGATGATCTTTAAGGTCCATGCCAACCCCTTAACATTCTGTTACTCTATGATGCTCATTTTGCAGTAATTGAATCTTGCTCAGGTTTTTCTGAGCTGACTTAGAAGGGGACTGCTTCTGTAAGTGATTAAAAACCAGAAAATAAGATCTCAAAGCAAGTATTTCAAGAACTGCATTTATTATTCACCCTTTTTTTTTTCCTATAAGAGAAAATGAAGAACAACTATACTGTGTTCTGAAATTTTAGTCCTGTGTTTGGGACTGAGATTTGTCTCAATATCTTTAATCAAAAAATGTCCATCAATCCAGCTACAAAGAACTATTCTGATCATCTCCATAAACCAATTTATATTCCAGCTGCACAACATTCCTCCTACCAGCTTTATATGAATGTAAGAATGGTGTTGTAGGAATACTTTTTCCTGTTCTTATGCAAAGCTATGCCTGTGAGCTGAACCAGATCCCCTCTAGATGAACAAGATCATTTCTGCAATCATGCTGCAAGAACCAGCCAGGCTTTCCCCTTGTTCACTTAAAAATATTGTGAGGAAGAATATCAATAGACAGGCACTTGAAATCCACAGACTTACAAATGGAAAGTGAGTGCCAGGACTGACTTATATGAGAAAGGAACCGTCATTATGAGTCCTGATAGCTGGAGGAGATGAAGCATGAGTCTAGTGTTCAGAATATTGATTCTTTATGTAGACAGAACAAAATTCCTGGGATTCTTCAGCATTTTATTAGGGTTGTGCAGGTTTTGACAGGGATTATTTTCTTTGTAGTAGCTAGTATGGAGCCATGTTTTGGATTTGAGCTGAACACTGTTGATAGCACAAGGATGTTTTTGCTACTGTCAGGCAGTGCTTACACAGGGTTAAGGCTTTTTCTGCTCCTCACACTGCCCCACCAGTGAGGAGGCTAGGAGTACATGGCAGTTCAGGAGGGGACAGAGGACAGCTAACCCTGCCTAACCAAAAGGATATTCCATTCCACATGGCATTCTGTTCAGCATATACAGCTGTGGGGAGAAGAAAGTGAGGGGGACACATGCAGAGTTTACGCTGTTTGTCTTCCCAAGTTACCGTGATGTGTGATGGAGCTTTACTGGGTAGGGCTGAACACTTCTCTGCCCTTGGGAAGTGGTCAATTAATTCATTATTTTGGTTTACTTGTGCTTGCAGATTTTTCTTTTTCTACTTCACTTTTGTCTCAATCTACAAATCTCACTTTTGCTCTTCCTATGCTCTCCCCATCCCACTGTGGAGCAATGAGTGAGAGGCTCTGAGGGTCTCAGTTGACAGCTGGGGTTAAACCATGACAATAGTGTAATGTTTATATTTTCTTTTAAATTCTAGATGATTAAGGACTTCAGGCGAGCAAGTTGATTACTATGTCTGCAATTTTTTCCTTCTAGTTGACTTGACTTTTCCTGGCAAAATGACAAGGCTCATTCTCAGTTTTAAAACACACTTATAGGCTACAAACTCTGCCCTAGAAGCTGCAGATCATCTTGCAGTCAGTCACAAAAGTGATATCTAAAACATCTGATACCCATTAGTGTGCAGATAATAACTAGTCTTTGGGGAATAGATATCAAACTAACTAATAAGGAAGAAATGCATTAGTTTTTTATGGGCTACGTAGTGTGTAACCTTCACTTTCAAGAAGTCCATTATAGAGCATAGCTATGGGAGTATATATTTCACAAAATAGTCTTAAGATGCTGTATGTTGGTTCTATAACAATATTTTTTAGTTTTTTTTTTTAAGAAATAATTTCAATGAGAGAGAGAAGTAGGCTTCTGTGTTATGTGTATAGCAGGAAGTAATTTTCAGGTATTCAGGAAGTAGGAAAAAATGTGCTTTTAGTAGTTAAAAAATGCTTTTATGTCTTATTTTATTTGATTGAAGTGTTCCCAGAAGTCATAACCATATCTTAGTTATCTTTAATGAGGAATTTTTGATACATCATTTAGGACATTTGATTATTTTTATTTGAAGTTGTTTACTGTCTCTGAAACTCTAATAAAATATATATAAGATTATGTGACCATAATTTTACAAATAAAAATTATTTGGATATGAGTGAATTTATTCTTCAGGTGTGAAAGGCACTTAATCTGTTATAAAGAATATGAATATGAGTATGAATATGAATATGAATATGATAGAGAGCATAACACTTATGAGGTAGATTTAACAAATAGGTTTTTTGACTTTTCTTCACCATAATGATACTTTTCCATCTTTGTTATTCCAAGGAGTTTTGGGCAACTTTTCTTATGGAGAATGCTGTCTTGATTTTTACCATTTTCATTATCTGTTAGCCTGTGGCTTGTCATTCATGTTTAGTAATTTGACCGGTCATTGTGACACTTATTGGAAGTAACAGGAATTAAGTACTTCAGCTTTATCTTATACAGCTTCCCCATTGTAGGGGAAGAGCAGTCAAACTGTAGGAATTCTGTTTGCTTATCTAATAAATGTGCCTATTAAGTGCTAAAATTTTATCACTGGGTTAAATATACTAATAGATTTGAAAATTCAGTCCTTCCTACAAGATCTGCACTTTGATCTTAAGCTTTTTAGTAATGAATTGAAAATGGCTTGAAATTCAATCATGATTTTGAGTTACAAACTTTGTGAAAATCAAATATTAAAGTGAACAGGATAGCTATGTAATTTTTGAATAATTTGCTTCAGTTTTTGAAATAGAGGCTTCTCTTAATAGAGAGTTGGGATCCAGGAACCATGATTGACAGCAGGAGGGTGAAAAAAAGGGGAGTTTTCCTGGAAAAGAAGAATGGTCGTCTTTTCCAGGAAATGTAACTAACTTGTACATTTTCTGGAAAACATGAAAACATTACAGTCATGATATTAAAAACTTGTATTGAAACTTGTATTTTTCTCTTGAAAACAATGGCTATTCCAGGGAGGTGATGTGGCTTAATAAAGGGCTATATTGTCTATACATGATATAGCTGGTGACACGATGGCTGATTGGGATGACCCACAGGGAAACAAAGAGGATTAGATCCCACATTAGATTTAGCTATCCCAGTCATAGCTGATAAAGGAAAAGGTTCAGTTAGGTCTACTGGAAAGTCTTTGAGTTTCCTAGAAATAGAAGGAAAAATTTTCAGCTTGAATGCTAAAAAATACCTATTTCTTCATGTATTACATTTGTTAAGTTCAGAAAAATTATCTAATGCAAACATATGAATTCTCTTAATGTTATAAACAGATGAAAGACACCCTAAGAATTTTCAATTTCTACTTCATGCAAAGACATTTTAGGGCGCTCTTAATCATGGTGATATCTGAATGATGAATTATCCTGGAACATATATATCAATATAAAAATATACTATCAAATGAGGTACAAAATATGCCTCTAATGGGCAGCTAGTCTTCCTCTATATTAAAGTAAAAAAGGTATATATATTCTTTCCTGCTTCTGAAGGACAAAGATAAGAATGGTCCCAAAATAGCATTGAAGGTTCCATGTCCCTGATTTGCCCCTCCTTTAGCTTTAAGCAGAGAAGGAAGAGGGTTTGAATTTTCATGTTACAGCATTTGGGTGTGAGTATATGTTTTGGATTTTGTCTGGTTTTAAATAGCCTAAGGGTTGAAGAATCACTGAGGAAATGAGTTAGAAATGAAAATTTCTAATGAGGAGTGATCATCTTAGGAACATGAGCAGGCACAGCTGCAGGACTACATGGGTATGAAAGCCTGGATGCAGAAAGAATGAAAAAGTTTCCTCATTCTCACGATATAAAGAAGTCAAATATATTTTGTCAAAATGAAGCCTAGTTGTGTTATAATTTCAGCTTCAT
Source organism: Irena cyanogastra (assembly GCA_013397155.1). NCBI lineage: Eukaryota > Metazoa > Chordata > Aves > Passeriformes > Irenidae > Irena > Irena cyanogastra. The sequence goes on along the minus strand of VWZV01010916.1, from coordinate 452,845 downwards.
ATATAGATAGTAAAAGGACAGCCCATAGTTTAATTTGCAAGCTCATCAAGACCACAGAAGTAATTGAAGTGGATGCATTAAAATATAGAGCTGGGCAATGAAAACAGACATACTACTGCAGGATATGTAATCTCCTATGGAAAAGATTATGTATTTCTAAGGCAATAGGTAGACAAAAACTGATAGTATTTATGGGGCAGGTTCCCTGTAGGGATAAAATACTGTTGTTAATGGAAAACACCTCTTGAAGAAATGCTGACTTTTTGAAGGGCAGGGAGGAAGTCAGATAACCCAAAACAATCTCAGTCACAGACATCTTTGGATTGTGAAACAGCCTCTTGTGATTGTAATTTCTGTTTTTTGAGTCTTCATAAGACTTTCTATCGTAGCTGAAAGAATCTGTTGCCAGCCTATTGCAACCAGATGCTTTTCAAGTTGCAGGACACATAAACATGCAAAAGGAATCTGTAGATTGCTTTTCATGAAAAAACAGTGTATTTAAGTCAATTTTTAAGCTAGCATTCATATATCTATTTTATAAAAGTACCACAGAATGTGTTAATATTATTTGCATTGCTTTCAAAGAACAAACTTGTTTCTTTTAAACTATAAATTGAAAAGTCTACTTCTGTTCAACATAGTGCTGTTGAAAGTTTTCTGAATTGTTATGGAATTAGTTTCATTTTAGGGCTTTTACAGAACTCAAAAATCAAGAAAGTTAGGCTTGTTTGGGGGAGTTCTTGTAAAATTTCTCGTTACTTTTTATCAAGGTCTAGGGATCAGTCCAGCTGGCATTCAAAGTCTCACTTAGGAGGACCAGGAAGTATAAAAACAATCTATGGACTTTGACTTGCAGATTAAAAATCACTTAGGTTTAAAAGAGATTTAATATTGAATATTTTCTAATTATAATTCAAATGGGACAGTTGGTATTAAAAATCAATGGGATATGAAAGTGAAGAAGGAAAGAGAAGGAAATCTAAACCAACTAAGTTTCTGTGTGTCTTAGGAAAAAGAGCATAGTTTAATCAACTTGATTTCTAGAAGAATAAAAACTAATGATTAATAGGTAATATAATTATGGTCTAATCACAAAAAATACAAATAAACAGTAAGTAGAGGGATGCTGTATCTTAATGAATGCAAGTGCCTTGAAGGGTATTTAATTGCCTAAAGGAATATGGGACTCATGATGGAATGCAGAAGAAGGACCAGTTTGGGCTTGTGTAATAAATTTTGTAGAACATTTTGATGGGGTTGTGGCACTGTCAAAGATGTAATGAGATATTTAGAGAAGGACCAAAGGTGGAGAAAGGGAGGAATAGGGGTGAACTGGGGGAACAAGAACATGCAAATGGGGAGACAAGGAGGCAGGGTGAAGCAGGGAGGGAGAAAGGACTTCAGTATAAACAGATTTCTGGTCAATAAGTTTGACTAAGCACTAGATCTGATCACCAGAATCTTTCATTTATGCATGTCAAATGCTATTTCTGTTTTTGCCAGTAGAGTCCTGTGTGGTGTTGTGTGTTGAGGTCTAAATGCCCGTAACTGGAAAGAGTGTGAATCTTTCCCTAGGGAATTTCAGTGTTGCAGTGTGCACTTCAGGAGATAATTTCAAGCCAAATTAGCTGCTGCATGGGATAAGAGGTCTGGCAGCAAGTTGTAGGAGAGAGGTTTGGGTGCCAGACAATGGAGGCACCAGCAGTCTGACAGTCAGATGTTTGGCTGGACAGGTGGTTCTTTCACCTTCTGGGGCAGATGGCCTGACAGTCATCTTCTGAGAAAGCCATAGGTCTGAGACAACTATTGTGGAGTGAGGGGGCTATGCACAGAACAAAAGGGGGTCTGAGTACCAACAAGAAAAGTGTGTCTGCAAAACCCTAGGACTTCTACAGCCAGGTACTAATAAGTAGGGAGACCAGAGGATCTGGGGCTAAATACTGGATAAATTTGGTTTCTAAGAACAGGTATACATATATATGTACCTAGAGAATATCAACTATCAGCATTCACCCTGATTGGTAGAGGAAAAACATAGTCTGGCTAATAATGTTCACAAAAAAAGATAAGAAGCTTGCATTGATCCTCTTTTGTTCTACTAATCCATTCTTATTTCCCAAATTCCAAGAAATTCTCAGTGACTTTAGTTAGTTTAGAAAAGGTAATTTAGCAGTGTGAAACTTTATTTACCAAATTAATTTGGTCAAGTGGATCATATGTGAGGTCGGTGTTTTCAAAACCTTTTATTTCCCTCCTAGTTACAGTTTTTGCTCCAGGAAATGTTATGATCTCAACCTGACTTACATAAGAACAGCATGAGGCTCATGTTTTAGCTCCTTCCAAGCTTGGTCACAGCACCTAGTCTTCCAGAGCTCAAGTGTTTGGACAATGCTCTCAGGCACATGGTGTGAGTCCTGGGGCTGTGCTGTGCAGGCCCAGGAGAGGACCTTGATAATCACTGTGGGTCCCTTCCATCTCAGCATATTCTGTAGTTCTGTGACTTCTTTCAAATGCTAAAGTATGTGTAAAGATGTGTAGTAGTTTTGTGTGATGGCAAAGATGGAAGTAGAATAGTGAATCTGTTTCAGAATAATTTATACACTTAAAACTTGTGTTTGTAACTTTGTGTTATTGAAAGAAACAGATGTTAAATTTTCTGAAGAACGACACTGAGAAAATAGACATGCTATCTCAAAAAATCTAAAAAAAGAAGCCCCAGTATAAAAATAATGTTTTAGAGATCTTGGTTTTGATTTTGTTTGGTTTGGTTTTGGTTTGGTTTAGTTTGATTTGGTGTTTTTTTGTGGTTTTAGGGATTTTTTGGTTTTTTGTAGTATTTTTTTTGTTTTTGTGTTTTGTGGGTTTTTTTGGGTGGTTTTTTTTTTTGGTTTGTGGTTTTTTGTTTGTTTTTTTTTTATTTTTTTGGGCTGGTTTTGCTTTTGTGTTTTGTTTTTTAGGATTGTGTATGTATGTGTGTGACGGTGGGTTTTCCAATTTTTCTGTTTTATAGTTTTATTCGTAAACTCATATTCATTCAAAAGCAAGCTCCAGTCCAGGAAAGGAACACACACTGTGAAATAGTTACATTTTGTTATCAGTGAATGTTCATACTAACAAAGTCAACAGCTGAAGAAATTGCTCAATGTGGGCAACTGGAGTTAATGCAATGCCTCACTGGAGCCTAGTTTACTTTCTTTGTGCATGAAGATCATATGAAAGATAATTGGTTAGGGAGTACTTTAGAAAAAAAAAAACAAGGGTGGTTTTTTTCCCCTATTCTGTAACCTTAAAAATTTCTAACTCATTGTGAACGAACCTACTGTCAGGCAGGATCCCTGAAGAACAAAGCATTTAAGCCCTAGAACTGAATGGACACTGCCTCTAAAAAATAGCAAATACTTTTTTGAAGTATTCTGAATTGCACTGAGAGTTCTTCACAAAAAAATAATGAAGAAATGCTTTCTGATTTGCTACAGATAACAGATGGTGTGAAAGAAGTCTGTCATACATAATGTTCAGCTGCCAAATCTCTTCTTATAAAAGGATTGAATAAATATCCTATGCAGATGATATTTTATGAAACAGATTATTCTCCCTAAAATAGAAATTTTTTTAGAGCTTTCCAATTCCTGCAAGTATGTAAGTGTAAATAAAGTAAGAAAAAAAATTGTACTTTGTTTTATGGAGAGTCACAGGAAGGGCTATTTTTTAAAGCATTTTAATTTTTTTTTCTGTACATTAAGGGGAAAATATTATTCAGTTTAAGACGCAACATTGGAAAATTTGAATTAAACACTTTTTTTCATTACTGACCACTTATTTTTTACTATACCTTACAAAAAATTGTTCAGATTTTTTCCCCCTTACTAGATTCCAATTAGCTTCAATATTTTTAGTAGGAATTAAGAAGCCCATCAAGACAACCAGCTTTCTCCAACTGGTGTTGCCACAGTTCATGACATATAGTGTTTGTTCAGGAATAAGTTGGTTTTGATTTTTCTTTTTAGGTTTTTTTTTTTTTTAATTATTCTTTTTCTGGGAGAGGGATAGTTTTTATAGGGATTTTTGGTTGGTTGGTTGGTTGGTTGACTTTTCAATAGAAGAAGAGTAATTTTGGCTCAGATTGTTAATGGAAATGAGTCATCTAATTCTTGTTTGGTTTGGTGGTTCAGAATTTTCATTGTGACTGCTGAGATCAAGGCTCATACTGTGATGAGAGTTATAGGTATATATACTCCCAGCAAAACTCTTTAATTGGAAGACAGCCTGAACTCTCAGTAGTTATCAGTGTGTCACCCTCCATTGCTTTCACAATATCTGCCTCTTGAGTTACAATTAGGAGGTTCCTCAAACAGTACAATCAAAACTTTCAGGTTGTGGTTTTGATATCTTTTATATTTTTACTATTATTAATACTAAAACATATAGATCAAGTGGTTCCCAAGCTCTGTACTGATGGTCTCAGGAAGAAAAGCTCAGATCTGGAGATGTTTTCTAATTTGAGTCTGTGGCCAGAAAGTGTTGGATGAAGTCATAAAGTGCTTGCCAAACCCTTGGTATTTGACAATTAAAATGCTCTTTGCCAACGATGCTTAGCACAGTGAGCATCCTGTCCTGTTATGGGTTTATGGTGAAAGGTTTCAGTACTATTTAAGAGTCATCTACAAAATCTGCCAGTCTTATCTTTTCTTTTTTTCTCCCCACATTTCCAGGCATGGAATTATCTGAAGCCAAAGGATCGCTCTTTGAATTCTATATTAGTATTTCTACTCTTGTCTGAAGTGAAGACTTTGAGTCTTTGAGATGGAATTTAGTAGTTGATGCTTTCAGCAGTTTACAGTGATTTGTCTGAATTGTCTGTTCTTATTCCTATCCATATCTCAAGGTTTATTTCAGGATATTATAAAACTGAGGATTTTTGTACTTGTTTTTTGGCTAACTTAACTTTAGGTCCAGATGTCTGTATAGTTGAACTTTGTGAAGCCAAGACTCCTAATGTTTCAGCTAGCACTGTAGTCTTGTTAGATACACAAAGAAGTATTTTTATGGCAAGTTCCAAGTCAGTAAGCTGAAAGGCTTAGTCATGGTAGACAAGAAACAGGAAGGCTTCTTTATCTTGAAATGAGGAATTGTTTGGTGAAATTTGCAGATTGCTCTTTAATAATTTTTCCACATCCACAACTAATCTGAAAGTAAGTTGGAGGCTCAAATGTCCAAAAAAGTCATATTTTTCTTGTTCAGAAGTTAACTGTAACATTTTGAAAAGTAAGAAAATCTAAAATACAGGGCTTTCTCACATCTTGATGGAATATTTTTCACTGATATAAGCTTATTTATTAAATCCACCTCATGGATCACTATGTGACTTTGGCAGTCCCTACTGGGCATAATTGCCACTAATGAAACAAACAAATGCTTACAGCTAACAATTGCAGTGCCAAAATCTGATCCTGCTTAACTGAAGATATCCAATGTGAGCACAGCTGGTTGCCATAGATAGTACAACATACATTCCAGAAAGGTACTGAAGCAAAAGGTGTGAAAACGTTTTCTAATAGTTCTGGCTTGCATATTGTGCAGAGAATAACTGCAGGATGTGATTACTGAAAAGGAACTCCCTATTCTTAAAAGACCAATCATTTTCCCACAAGAGTCAGAAAGCTGTATCACAGCATGTGATGCATTATCAGTATTTCAAAACTCTTGTAGTGAAATTATCTTAATGTTCTAATTTGGTGTATTTTTGATACTTCCTGCTATGGTGTGTGCATTCAAATGTAGTCTCTTAGGCACTGAATGATGAAACACATCTTTTAGTTCTGGATTAAATTATAATACTCTTGAAGGTTGACGACATATCTTTGTGCTTAGAGACACAACATCTTGGGCTGTCCCTTTAACTGAATATAATTTCTTGAATATAATTTTTTTAGTATAATTTCCTATAATTTCATACTGAATGTTTCTGCTTTAGTTAGATGCAGGTTGTTGATAGGTGGGCTGCATTCCTCCATATTTGCCCTTTGAGTGTCCTTTCTCACAGAATTCTGTACAGTTTATTTTCCTTTTCCAGATTTAAGAATCAGGTTTTGATATTTTGAGTCAGCTTCATTGGTATCTCCAGTGACACCAGTGGAACTTCTCATTAAGTAAAATAGCTATTTTCTAATGAAGGAGATTAGAATTTTTCTATGTGGGAGCAAAATCCAACAACAATATCCTCAAATGTGTTAGGGTTGGTTGATTTGTGTTTTTGTGGGGGTTTAGAGTGTATGAGGAGGCGTAGAAAATGATAATAAAGCTTGTGTTTATGTAAAAGGGAATACAGACTATCAAACCCACTGATTTTTAACTTTTTTTTTTTCAATAGCCTGAGTCACTTTTTTATATTTTGTTGACCAAACCTACTTTGAATGAGGGAGGACTGAGAAGCAGATATTGGCTCACTTCTTTAGAAGAATGGAGTAGGAAAGATATGCAGAGCTATTTAAATTACTCAAGCTTCTCAACAAAATGCCAATGATGATTCAGTCATAACTTCTCGATCAATAAGTGGAAAGGAGGAAGAAAGTCTCTTTCATTTAATATTTTACCTTTGGTCTGCATAGCTATTGGTAAAATAAAGTATTAATAAAAGAGGCATAGAAACCTTCATCTAATCAAAATATGTTGCTGTCATATTTTATTAAAATCACAACTTCCAAAGTGTTAGAGAAATCTGTTAAACCTGCTGTACAACTCCTAAGCCTTAGACTTTTAGTGGTTTGGATATTTTTAGCATTAAGGAAACAATATTTATAGATGGATTGAAGGAAAATATTAATTTAAAAAAGCATTACTTATATGGTCACATCTGAGAGAGCAAGGAAATGTGCAGTGTCCTATTACTTAATAGATCCCATATGTTCCTCAGACAACATATAGAGTATTTATTAACACTTACATTTACATCTAACATTAACATTTTAGAGCCCTTATTCACAACTATGATAAAGCCATGCCTTTTGAAAGGCTCTGGCATGGGCAGTTTGGAGTATGGGAGAACCTGTGAGACATTGTCTTTTAGAGTAATGCAGATCTCACTAAGAATTCTTAAGGTCTTACTTGGAGTTTTCTTTTTAACTTGCCATCACTTCCTCTATTTTTTTACTCTTAAGGTTTTTTTAGAGAAATAAAAACCTCCCTGTGTTATACCTCTAAAGAAATGCAATGTTGTGGGGGGTTTTGTTTTGTTTTGTTTGNGGGGTTTTTTTTTTGTTTTTTTTGTTTTTTTTTTGTTTTTGTTTTTTTGGTTTTTTTTGTTTTGTTTTTTTTTGTTTGGTTTGGTTTGGTTTTGTTTTTTTGTTTTTTGTTTTTTGTTTTTTTTTTTTTAACTCAGCAAGACTTCTGGGTGTTTTGATGACCAGAAAATATATCACTGTAATTTTAAGTTTTGGGACTTGCCACTACTTCCCTCCCTATCAGTGGAATGGAGGAGAAAGAATCAGAAGAGCAAAAAGAAGAAAATTCAGGGATTTAAATAACAACAGCTAGATATGTTAAGTAAAGCTGAGCATACAGCTAAGACAAATATTCAGTGCTTTGTGTTGGCAGGCAGACAGAGCCAGTTTTTGGCAGGGCCTCAGCATATGTAACAGTTACTGGGGAAGTCAAATGTGGTAACCATATACATTCTCCCCTCTTCCTCTCTTTGAGTTCCACTGCTGAGCATGATGTCCTGGGGTATGGAAGTCATATGGTGTCGGTCAGTTTGGGTCAGTGGTCCTGGTTGTGTTCCCTGGCAACTTCAGCACTTCCAGCCTACCTACTGAGGAGGCATCGTGCACAGGAGGGTGGCAGGTAGGGAATAGCCCTTGACATGTGCACGCACTGCTCAGCAGTAGTAAAAACACAGGAGTTTTATCAATACTGGTTTTGTCACAAATTCCCTGCAGAACACTACTGTGAAGGCTGTGTACAGGCTACTATGAAGAAAACTAACTCCATCCAAGCAGAATCCGGTATGTAGTCCTGAGATCAAAATGTTCTCCCACTGCCAATTCATTCTTATCAGCTAGTGTGGAGGGAGAGTGAAACCCTTGTCAACAGTGATTACAGAAACCTGAATTGCTCTCTGAATCTGAGTGATTCCTAACATTAAAACCTGAGACCCTGTGACTCCTAAGTTCAGCATGTTGTGCCATGAAGTTGGTTAGATAGAATCATAGAACCACTTTTGTTGGAAGGGACCTTTGAAAGTCATGTAGCCCAATCACCCACCAATGAGTCCAGTCTGACTTTAAATGTGTCTGGGAATAGTGCACCTTCCACCTCCCTGGGCAATGTGTTCCAGTGTTTCACCACGCTTATTGCACAAAATCTCTTCCTTTCGTCTAGTCTTAACCATTGCCTTTTGTCCTACTGCAAAATGCCAAGAAAATGTTTGTCTCCATCTTTCCTACAAGCCCCCTTTAAGTACTGAAAAGCCACTATAAGATCTCCTGAGAGCCTTCTGTTCTCCAGGCTGAGCAACCTCTATCAGCCTGCCTTCATAGGAAAGTTTCTCCACTTCTCTGATCTTCACAGACCTCCTCTGGGCCTATTTTAAAATATCCATGTTTTTTCTGTGCTGAAGACTCCAGAGATGGACACAATACTCTAGGTTAGGTCTCATTGGACAGAATCACATCCCTCAACCTGCTGGCTTTTGATTCAGACCAGGATGCAGATGGCTTCCTGAAATGCAAGTGCACATTGCCAGCTCACGTCCAGCTTTTCGTGAACCTCTATCCCCAAGTCCTCCTCAGCAGAGCTGCTCTCAATCCCTTCATTCCCCCAGCCAACCAAGAGCTGCCCTGATCTAGGAGGAGCTTGCACTTGTACTTGTTAAACTGCATGAGGTTCCCATGGGCCCAATTCTTAAGCTTGTCCAGGTCCCTCTGGATGAGATCCCATCCCTCAGGCATGTCAGTCACACCACTAAGCTTGGTGTCATCTACAAACTTGCTGAGGCTGCACTGATCCCACTATCTATGACATTGATGAAGACATTAAATGGTACTGCTACAAATATGGATCCCTGAGGGACACCACTTGTCACTGATCTTCACCTACTCATTGAGCTGTTGACTGCTACATTCTGGCTGCATCCATCCAGCCAATTCTGCATCCACTGAACAGTCCATTAATCAAACCCATATCTTTTAAATTTAGAAAGGAGTTTGTGGGAGACAAAACCTCACAGCCAAGGCCATACAGAGGTCCATATAGATGACATTTGTAGTTCTTCCCTTGTTCACTCTTGCAGTCGTTCTTTCGTTGGAGGCCACTAGTTTGGTCAGGCAGGTTTTGTCATTGGTGAAGCTCTGCTGGCTGTCTCAAACCATCTCCTTGTCCTCTATATGCCTCAGCATAGCTCCTAGGAGAATCTGTTCCATGATCTTCCCAGGCACAGAGGTGAGGTTGACAGAGGTGAGGTTCTCAGGTTCCCCTTTCCTAACCTTTTTAAAAATTAGTGAAATGTTTCCCTATTTCCGTCACCAGGTTCTTCTGACTGCCGCGACTTTTCAAATATCATGGAGAATGGCTTGACAGTTTCCTGAGGACTCTGGTACCTGATAAGATGCATCCCATAGACTTTTAGACCTGTTCAGGTTTTTCAGGTGATCACAAATCTGATCTCTTGCAGTGGGAAGGAATTTACTTCTCCAGTCTACCAGTCTTCCAGTCCATCCACTCAAGAGGTGTGGGAAGTGAGATTTCCTATGAAGACTGAGATGAAGAAGTTTTTGATGCCTCAGCCTTCTCTTCATCTACTGTTACCAATTTTCCAGGTGTGTTCATCAAAGAATGCTTTCTTTAACTGTACTTTTCTGACTGACATAGCTATAGAAGCCCCTCTCTATTCTTTGCATCCTTTGCCAAGTTCAGCTTCATCCACACTTTGAAAACTGCACCAATGCATGACGGCTGCCTGCAGCCTTGATGTCACTGATTAGCTCACTTGTGCTGGTGGCCGTCATGTCCAGTATCACGTTCCCTCTAGCAGAGTTGTCTATCACTCCTTCAGTACTGCAGGAGTCGCCTGGATGGCTTACAGTTTACTGTGCTGCTCTGTCATGAAACAGTGTTTAGAACACCATCAGTATTACAAATTTTAACATTTTTGGACTAAGTGAGGCTGCCATTTTGAATTAACTTTTGGCTTAAATAGGCAAACAGAAAAATGAAAAAAAGTCTCAAAACATTACTCTTTTTTCTATTAATTCTAGAAGGATATTGTAAAGTAAAGTATTTTGTTTGGAGGTGGGAAGATGAGCTTCAAAACAATGTGTCAACTACCACTTTATAACAGTGAAGTTGCTGATACCACAATGTCAAAGTGAAACACCAGAGAGTCTCTCGGGACTGTAATTGAAGGTGATATATTTCTTTGAGCTCACTTTCCCCTTTTTTGTTTCCTTGCTTTTATTAGGTTATTAAGCACTTGTTATAAATAGGATCTTTTTAATATATTTTTATAAATAGGATATTTTACCACATTTATATAGAAATTTATATAACAGCATATTTTTAAGTGCTGCTAATGGATTTTGAGTCTGCCTTCTGGATAATTTGATCTCTTAAAGCTGAAGAAAGAAATATTGATGAATACACATGACTTAACAATTTAAAATTCACTATGCTCTTTTTTATCATCTAATTTTCGTCTTAGCTGACTCAGTCAGATCTGCAAAGGAGAGAATTCATCCAAATTTGAAAGGAATTAGTTGTACTGTTCTGTTCTTTGTTTTTGGTTTTGAGGATGGGCCGTAATTGCTTGGGAAAAAAAACCTAAAACCCTACAAGCACCAGTTCCTACATGAATTTTCAGTATCGGATGTAAAAACACATTCTCTGCTTGTTTGCTTCCATTGTTAACTTTGTATCACTTCTGCATTTATGTACAATTTTATTTGAATTAGTTTTTTAACTATTGATAAACAGGAAACGTGTTCTTACTCAGTGGACTGACTAATAAATATACTCTTCTTTTAGGTTCATCCTTCTATTGAATGAAGAGCTGCTCTGAAGCTTGAACACTGTTGCTCACGCCTGTGTAACCTGTGAATTCACACTTTGGCTTCCTGATTTCCTGCCTGCTGGGGTAGGCTAATTGGTGTGCTTTGAAGAGGTTGTTCTTGAAGACTGACCAGTTCCTCCAGGGCCTGTTTGCCCCTTGGAAAAGCTCCGCACTGCCTCTATTTCTTCAGTCCCTGAGCAGGCTGAAAAATGCTTTGCTGAAGCCCAGAGTGTTTTCTGCTGCTGTTCTCCCTTGTTGTCCTCTAGGTTTTAATCTGTACCAACAACTGGTCCTTGCAGCCAGGTGTGGTGGTGACTGGGAGGCATTTCCTACCTGCCAAGGGGGTGCAGAAGAGGGTACTTGGGCACCACAGTGGGTAGCAGTGTTTAACTGAAACCACGTTCTTGTCAACTCCGGTCAACAAGTTAGTTCACTGTAAGCATGAGTTATTCAGTGGTTTTGATTTATTGGACAATACGAACCTCTGTAAATGACCCAATATGTTATTGTAGAAACATACAACGAAAACAGTGTGTGTATGGAGAAGTTGTAACTCTTGTTAGTCTGAAATGTGCATGAATTCTTTTTGTTTACTTGACTGATATATATCAGACCAATTAAGATATCTTTTTTTCTTCTTCACTGATGGATGCTATCATTCTCAGCATCTTCTGGGCAATGTGACTGTGATACTGTAGTTAAAATAAACACAGGTTGTGAAGAGAAATCTTTTTGATTTCATATCTTTTAACAGTTTCCATTTTTCTGTGTTTGCCTTTGATACTTTCAAGCAATTGTATAAAATCAGCTTCTTTTTTTTTTAAAGTAAGAACTAGATTAGGTTTGGGGGTGTTTGTTAACTACTTTTCTTTTTAAACTTAAGTCCTTGTCTTGAAGGAAAATAAAAATTGTGAAACTAGGCAGGGTTAGAAGATTTAGTTATCTGGGTAATGGAAGAAGAGACCTAAACAATATCAGGTAAGTGTAACCTGAGTAGTTTATGTACAGCGATTATATGTGCCATTGTTCCAGGTATGTTCCCAATATTTGATAGTGTACTCAGATGAAAATTGCTAGTATTCTTACAAAGAGAGAAAACAGAAGGTAGAGAAAGCTAAAAATTTTAATAATAGCTATACTGTTCTTTATAAGACACATCCTCAAGAAAAACAAACAAACAAACCAACCAACAAAGAAACAAACAAAAAGGAACCATTCAACATATTTAGCAAAAAAAAGTAACCTGAATCTGGATTATACTATGTCTTAGTGATACCATTGAGACATATTTTTGATAGTACAACTTTTAATTTAACCTGTTTAGAGTATTCTAATCTTTTAGCACTTTCTACTATAATTCTGTCAGCTGAGACCTAAACTGATCCCTGCTTCTCCCTGTATAAGTTCCTGTACATATGTTGGACCACTGAAACATGTGAAGAGCAGTATTACTTTTCGGATACTAAGCTTTTCTCCACAGCTTCCCAACCCTCCCAGAAATGTTGGCATTACTGATTATTTATTTTTCAAGCAACATTTGGACTAACAGAGATTGACAGGGTCTTCACGTTTTCTGGAAAAAAAGTATGAAATATGCGGCTTCTCTGCAAGGAGGTAACTTTGTGGCATATGAAAAAGATCAGATTGGTGATAACGAACATGCTCTGATGGCAGTGTTGTAGTGTGCTCACCCTTGACTGGACAATGGCCACATTTCTAGCTGAGGGTTTGTACAATATCACCCTCACAATTGTTGCTGTTGCTGTGTTGCTGTGTTGTTGCCTCTGTTTCATTTTGTTGCCCATGTCTGTGGTAGCTTGTAACAGGGGAAGATGAAGATGCTGTCCTCTTCCTGCACCTGAGGACTTGGTGCTTGACTGAGTGACCTTAAAACCAGGCAGAGTGTCAGGAACTTAATTCTACTTAGAATCCAAATCCATCATTTTTACCTTGCTAGATTTTTCATTGACTAGAACTTTTGATCAAAATTCAAAAATCTTTAGGCTTGTAAGAGCAGCAATTCAAGTAAAATATACAGTAGGCTCCACTTTCTATTTGGACAAGGATGTCAGGTTTGAAACTCTGTGTAGTTTCGATTGCTTACAGGAAGAATTTATGTTACAGTGTTTATCTCTTTAGCATCCTGTATCTGCCCTTTGGGAGATGAAGATAGTACCACATTATGTAGGTTTAATCTGCTTTTTCTTACAAAAGCAGAAGAGAGATATTAACTAAAACCCTGTTCAGATGAGTAACATGTTGTCCCACTAGTGGTACCATCAAACCTGAAGGAATCAAGACTAGTTGCAAAAGAATTCAGGCAGCTGAATTTAAGTTAAATAAAAGCAGGGATGTGTCCTTTAAATCTCATAGTATCTCACTAATTTAAAATCCTGACAAACCTTATGATCTTAAGTTTGGGGCACAATCTACAGGGGAAAAACAACCAAACAAACAATTAAAAAAAAAAAACAAACAACCAGACCTGAAAAAAACGAAGCAAGCAAATGAACAAACAAAACAAAAAAGCAGCACCGGGCTGTAGGAAAAATTGGTTTTGATTTCTCAAGTAGTAGGAAACAAAATGTTGAATAATGCACATTAGTGTAGGAATTCTCAGGAGGAAAAATGGCCTGTGTAAATTGACATTTGCTCTAATGTCAGAGTAAGCAGTTTAATAAATGGGCAAAAAGGATGAGCACCATTGCCAAAACCTTCTCCATGTGCAAAGAGTCAAGAGGGATGATTTAAAATTCATGAAATATTTTTCAGTAATAACAGGACAGATGCAGAGAGATGATTTTAAAAACTATTTAATTCATACTGAAAGCTAAATAAAAATTATTTCTTATTGTGATATGAAAACCTCTATGTAGGTGCAAAGAAGGAGAACATTGTCAGAAAGTTAACCTTTTGTATGGGTGAAGAAATATTTAATAAAACACTGCATCAGCACTAAATCATCCAGGAAAATGTGTAATTCTGAACAATTTGAAGGAAAATTCCAAAGGAAAGGAATGGTCTTATGCAACCTGAATGCTTCTGGTGAAAAGCAAGCAAGAATTTGGCAGGATATCATTCTGCAGGAATTTATAGTCTCAGTTGAATTTGCCTCGGTATTTTTTGTTACAGTACTAGTAAGATAAACTGCAAGGATATACTTTCAAAATAGAACTGTTTTTCAAATCATGTCTACTGTGACTTCATTACTAGTGCTAATAATGGCTAACCCTCACCAGTGTGTTACCTGTTTTAAATCTGGAAAAAAAACAGCAAGTCGAACTCACTTTCCAACCAATTTTTATTCTCAGTATTTTTTATTCTCAGAAAGTGCAGTCATCCTCCCTTGCCTGGCCACAAGAAATCTGACTGGCTTTAAGAAGTAACATATGCTTAAAAAAATATAAAAGTCTTCACTGGGAAAGTGAAAACTCTTTCAGTTCACAAAAGGACTGAGAGTGAAAAATTGTTTAATTTATAGGATTATACTATTTAAGTGGTTTATTTTTTAATTTATGTGGCTAAGTAAGACGTATACTTACATCTAAATAAGACGTAAGTGTAGACTGCCACATTTAAGAGAAATGCCACTAAGAAAAAGAAATTAGAATTATTTCTGAATCACAGGGAAAACTGGTTAATAAAGTGTCTGCTGCTGCTCTAGTAGAGGTTGCTTTGTAATTTTCATTTTAACTTTTTGGTTCTGGGTTTTGTAACTTCAGTTATATTAAAAATCTTTCAGATAATCTTTGCTAAACAAATTCAGATTGAAAGTCCTGAGAGAATTTGGTGACGAGCTAATTTTTTTCCTCATTCATGTTCCAAATACGTGTATCACTATCATGTATATCCATATCTCATCCCTATTTCACACTTAATGGCTTTTAGAATGGCTTTTACAAGAGAAGCTCTGTAAAAATATCTAGCTAGAGACTTCTGTGTGTACTTTTTTTTTGCTTTCCTTGCATTCCTTTTGTATCTATAAAACCATAACTGCTCCGTGGGAAGCTATTTCTTCTGATGAGGATGTCCACAACATTTTGGATATTTTGAAACTTTTCCAGGCTGCAAGTAACTTGGTTTTACTAAAACCTTCAAAAACATCCATCCCTCCTGTAAGTCCTTAGAATTCTAGAGATCATTCATAAATCATTCATTCTGACTTGTAGATCTCTATCCATCTGGGAATGGGTTAACAACTGCAAACATTCTCAGTAAATATTAGGATAATGTACCTATTTGCAACTAGGCATGATCTGCTTCAATTTATGTTGCTTGCTGGCAGATTAGTTTCTTCAGAGTTCCTGCAGTCTAAGCAGGTAAGTTATGATTTCATTTGGATGGACTGAAATGGAGTTCTTCTTGTGGGTTTCAGTTTAATGTTGAGATTCCAGGGGCGTAGTCAATAGATATTCTGACATTTGGCCATCCTGCACTTGACGTAGCTGAACTTTAGTCTAGACTAATAAATTCAATATACTGCACAGGGTGACCTCACAGAGCTTTAATGGAGACAAAAGTTATTAATCTATTAATAGATATCTACTCTTGGAGAAGACAACAGATGTCATATTTTATAGATCCTAATATAGGCCATACTCAGAAACAGTAGCTTTTTTCCAAATCCTTGCAATTAGACATTGCTGTCTTTTTGGATCTTGAGTTTCATCTTGCTTTTCCTATTAAGTCACATTTAGTTGTTCTTTTTCCTGTCTAATAAACTTAATTTAATTTCAGGAAACAAATGCACTGATGCTTTCTTTCTGTGCCAAAACAGAGACTTGTGGTTTTGGCAGCAATATTAATCAAAAAAGTAATGCAAGTTTCACTTTCATTAAGGTCTCCATATGCTGTTTTAGCACTACAAAAGGATCTTCAAACATATTAATTGTCTCAAGGCTTCAGCCTGTTGTTAGCATACTGGAGCATGACCTAACCAAAAGGATGAAGCTTTTCCTCTGTGACTTGATGCTGGGATCAGAATGCTAATTCTGTAACAGAGCAGCAACTTGTAGGAGAACTCCCTAGACCAGAAGTACCCTACTTAGCAACTGTTCCTCTGCAGGAAACACAGTGTTTCATGTTTAATCTTCCCAGTGCTCAACTAGTGAAGATTTTCCAACCCCTCAGCAGTCATTGCAGCAATCCACCATAATTTACATCCACCAAGAGTAGGAGCAGCTGTTTCTAGGAGGGTTGTAGATCTCCAGTAGTGGTGAAGGATCTTGCAGGAATGAAGGAAAGCCTGCTTGCTAGCGTGTAGGGTAGCTGTGTTCAAAGCTCTTCCCTCAGGGGCTGACTGAAAGAAGCTCAGAGAGTTGAAGGCACCTGTGTGTGTGTATGTGTGTACATACCGCTGAGACAGGCAGGGAAAGGACTAGGCCCTGGCCATGGTTAGGTCAATGAATGGAGAATGCAAAACTATGGGATGTAACACAGGTTCCATAACACAGTGTGAGGATGGCTGAGGTACTGCTATGACAGATCGGTCGTGCAGGGAACATCTGACCTTTTTAAGGAGATAGAGAAGAATATTATGGGACCTTGTGGGCGTGTATCTTGCAAGAACAGTAGTAGGTAACTTTAGCAGTATTGTCATGCAAGACCAAGGTGACCACAACACCAAGGTAAGAGTGTCAGAAATATAGGATTTGAATATGAATGAAGCCAAACTGAGACTGACAGGGAGTAAAGCAGTTTGGGGCAGGTTCGTCACTTGGGAGGAAACCAGGGTGGAGAAATGGAAGGCTAATGGCAGAGTGTGGGCTGGTGGTGATTGTACAAACATGAGAAAAAGGAGAAAAATTTGATAAAAGGAGCCAGTTGCAAATAAACAGCTGATGCTCAGTACTCTTTTGCTGACAAAGCACCCAGTACCTGTCCACTTCAGTGTATCCTATCTTCTTAATAATTCTGGTCTTAACTATTTTTCAGGTAAGGTATTCTCTGCATGTGCTCAAAGATCTAAATGCCAGCAGCCGTAGGGAATGAACGTTGAAAGGTCTGTCACTGGAGAAATGGCTGTGGCTGGTGGGGCCTGTAGGTCTACCGACAGCAGGTGGTTTATGTTTCCCTAGGGCTTTGCAATTCTCTGTGTGAGTACATGTAATCTGCTAGCAGATGTCAAATTGAGCTCGCTGGCAAGTAGAAGGAGACCTGCATATGGGAAGACTCAAGGTCTGAAGCAGCAGCTGCATAAGGCATCCAGACTCTCTAAACTGCATTTTAGGGGGTTGTGGAGTTTGTGCTGGTATTTCTGACTGCTTTGGTTTTAACCTTGGTAAGCAGCTAAGCCCCACACAGCTGCTTGCTCACACCAATGCAGTGGGACAGAGAAGAGAATTGAAAGTGTAAAATTGAGGAAATTCATAGTCTGAGATAGTGATAGTGAATGAATTCCTTATTTTGTTTTCATTGTAAAACTACTTCTCATTGGCAGGCAGATATTCAGCCATCTGAAGGGAAGCAGGGCTCCATCAAAATGAAGTTATGGGAAGACAAATGCCGTAATTCTGAATTTTGTGTCCCCTCCTCCTTCCCTGCAGCTTTTATTGCTGAGCATGGTGCCATATGGTATGGAATGGCCATCTGGTCAGTTAGGGTCAGCTGTCCCAGATGTGCTCCCTCCCATTGTCTTGTGCACCCCTTCGCTGGTGGATATGAAGAACAGAAAAGGCCTTTGAACTGATAGGCCCTGTTCAGCAATAATTAAAACTTCCCTACGCCGTCAATAATGATTTAACAGTAAGCCCAAAACATATCAATATACAAGATATTATGAAAAAAATTAACTCTATCCTGGCCAAAACCAGTACAGGAATATTATGATTAAGATATGTTTGTGAAACCATAGAGTAAGAGCATGTATTTTTTTGTAAATGAACCTCAACACAAATCAGTCAAAGAGGAAAAAAAAGCTTGATGGTGTTTTGGTTGAGGGTACATGTTGCTGGTGTTTTAAGTAGGTGTCAGGAAAGACACTGTAGCTCTCTGTGTCAGTATTTTGACTGTGTTTAACCACGTCATTTTGGAATGGGTGTGCAATCCTGTTGCTGGCTGGAAAGAGGACAAGGGCAGCCACACCCATGAGACAGTATCGGGAGAGGCTTCCTGGCCTGAGATTGTGTCCCACTGAAGGGCAGTAGCTGAGGTGGAAGAACCACATATTTGCAGGACATTCTGAGTCCAAGGGTCAAGTTCAACTCTTAAGTATATGGCAATATATATACAGAGATTGGGTAAAACAGCTTAGATGTTATTACCACCATGCTCTAGGAAGCTCCTGGCACCCACTCAATTCTGTGCTCTTGTCTTTTGTTTCTTTTTGGTTTTTTTAAACACCCATAAATGTGGCTCATTACAATTTCTTTTTATATATATATATATGATCTGATGCTTCAGTCTTCCTAAGTATCTACTCTTTTTCAGAGAAACTGCCTGTCTCTTTGACACCAGTTATTGAAAAAAATAGAAGTTTTATTGCATGTTATTAAAAAAAAAAATCATTGCTTGCCTTACCAGATTTAGTAATTGTGTCTGAAACTTTTCCAAACAAAACTTGCTTTACCAGCAACAGAACCAGCAACAGCAAAATTTAGATTTCAGACGTGCTAGTTCAGAACAGTGAAAAGTGGTTTTGAAGCTGTTCCAGGAACTTTGAATAAGATGCTCTTATCCATCAGTTAACCACTCCAGATTGTATTGCTGGGTGACTCTCACTTCGGGGAAAGGCCATTCAGCTGGAGCAAAATCCTGTTCACATATTTAAGTTTTTTTTCTTTTTTTAGGCATATGAACAAACCTCCCTTTTTGTTGCAGCTACACCAAGGCAAATGGCACTTGAATTGCAAGTTTGTATTTAGTTTAGTAATACCAATACAAACTGCAGCACTGATAGTGCAACAATTTAAATAATGTAGCCATTCCCATCTCAGAGCTATTTTCTAAGATAGCCTCTCAACAACGATGACTTTTTAACCCGAATTACATAACTAGAAAATAAAACTTCTGTGTGGGTAAAATGTGCCTGATTGTTGTTATGAGAGTGCCTACCAGAGAGAAGAAAGAAGTCTCCTAAGGAAATAGCTGTTCCAAACACCTGCAGGGCTTTGCCTTAGTTGTTTTTTACAGTTTCTCTGATTTCAAGACATGCATGTAGACATCTTTACAAACTGGGCTTTTGAGGTTTCTTTCCCTTCTTATGTTCATGTGCCTTGGGGGTAATATTTCATAGTACAAGATGGAATATGCCTTCAAAAGTGAGTTAATTCTAGTTAGCAAACAGTTTGGCTCAGATTTTGAGAATCTATCTTTCTCTTGCAACTTTCTGCCCTTGCAGCCAAGTGAGAATTTTCTGTACTGATTTTTCTGGACTAGCTGATGGTATTTTCTGGTCTTTGCTGAATGCATCTACACTATGTTGAAGCAGTCTTGCCTCTGGGAATTAAGACAGGACTTTTTAGGAGGTGGATTAAGCAGACAGGTTTTAAATTAACAAGATCTAGCATTTTAGCAATGTAATCCAAAAGATCTAGGTGTATGAAATGGACTTTAGATTTTAAAGAAAAAAAAATTTCGTTTCTATATTCAAGATAGACTTGAAAAAGTTATTATTACTTAAAATTTCATCTTACTAGTCAGAGATGATAATA
Organism: Irena cyanogastra; assembly: GCA_013397155.1. Lineage (NCBI taxonomy): Eukaryota > Metazoa > Chordata > Aves > Passeriformes > Irenidae > Irena > Irena cyanogastra. Next base: position 433,153 of record VWZV01010916.1, on the reverse strand, counting down.
ACTGTAATCACAGGTTTTGTTGTCCTGAACTTCTTCAGAAAAATCTATACAAACATCAATTTGATATGGTATTTGTGCATCAGATTTTTTTTTCTTTTTTTTTTTTTCCTTTTCCACTCTGATGTTCTTTATATCTAGGCTTAATCACATTGAGATATTTAGTCCTGTTTTAATGATTAGATTTTAGGGAACTAGAAGTTATACCTTTTGGGCATCATATATTTAGTAACTTGTTCGTAATTTAATGAAAACCAATCTTCATTTATTTGCTGCTCCTGTGGTGGAGACTTTTTTTGGTGGAGTCTATTTCATGTTAGATAGTAGGTTCTTTAATTTGTACTAAAGAAGTATGTAACATTGATAAAAGCAGTATTTGAAATACTACGAAGAACCAAAATCATTGCTTAGACTGTAATCTTGTAGCAGCAACAACCAAAACTTCCCAAAACAACCATTTAGTATCTGTATAAAATCACCATTTCAGCTCATGACTGAATCATGTATAATAATGGTTTCATCATAGCTGACACTTACTGATTATGTTTAAAAACACACCCCAATAATAGTCTTATGTAGCACTGGAATTTATTTGTCCTTGCAATTACTTGTATAGTATAATCTCAAGAGTTTAACTCCAAAATTTGGTTTATTTAAATTTTGAGAGACCTGGAGCTAAATAGGAGGTCCTGAAGTAAAAGGAACTGAGTCTTTACCAAAAACAATGACAGAATGGGTTCACAGGTCACCGTTGGAAAACACTCCGGCCTTTGGCCATGTTCCTCTAGTTTAAATTAATAGGTTTGAATATTAGCATGAGCATCTTAGACATCAATACTCTCAGAGAAATTGCTTTTCATTTTAATTAGAGGAGTGTGAAGGCCTTCTTACCTTTTGTCCTACGTCTGCTTATAATAGCCCTTAGATGTCTGCCCTACATCTGTGTGGTTACAATAAGAAAGTTTGTTATCACTTAACAAACGTTGATTAACGTAAGAAAAACTTCATGCAGGAGAGTTGCAGAGCAGGTGGAACACATGAAATTAGAAAGAAAAGGAGGGCAAAGTGAGTGAGATGAAAAACTGCTTGAAAAAGGGATAAGCAGAGAAAGAAACAGAGGGAAAGAGAGAAGAAATAATAGAGGATTGTCTTCATGAAAACAGTTATGTTAAAAAAAGAGCTTTTACTGGTTGATGATTGTTGATATAAAATATAATTTTGTTTGCTCCACCTCAAGTTTTGGAAGTTTTCTAAGTTAGAGAAATTCTGGAGTTCTTTTTTCTGTCTTAATTAGTGTTGCTTTCTACCAAAAGCCCCCCTGCTTTGATTTGTCTAGCTACAAATGTTAATACGTCTCTATTGAGCTTTCAGGCTGAATTAATTTAAGCTAAGATTTCTTTCTAATGTACTTCTTCAGTAAGGTTTTGACTCAAGGTTATGGCTAAATTAACTTTCACTGAAGGACTTTGTTAACTTAACTTTCTGCTTCTAAGCATTATTGGCAAGATAGTACCCCAAATGCTTCTCTAGGGCTCTGTCAGAGTGGATTCCCTGTTAGGAGCTGGACCATAAGCACTTCTGCATAACTGCACAGAAGGCTGAGAGATGCTTAATGACAAAACCAGTTATGTATTTTAATGGTCATGTAAAGAGAACCTAACTACTATAGGCCTTCAGGGAGCTCATCTTATGATTAGAGAGAGATATGAATATTGATGCAGGCTGAGTGGACACTGAAGGGGCAGTTGTGGGTGGGATGCATATCTGAATCACAAAATTATAAAAACAGATTTCTTTCTTAAAAAAAACAAACATTGAAACATCTTTTCTTCAGAAAATGCCATGTTTCTGAAATTAACATATTTTATGGAGTTTTGTGAATATATATAGGGATTTGTTTATGTATATATATCTGCACATATATTATGTGTGTAGAGAAATACCCAGAAAAATATATTTACTGATATATCTTTTCTAATATTGTAAAGGAAAATTAATATTTAATCTGTGTGGTCTGCACAATGATAACTATTCTATGTAATTAGACATTAAAATGTGTGTTGTCACAATGGCATTACTTTGAAGCTATCATACTATGGCAGGAGAATATAGTAATTTTGAGATTTTGCAGTGGAACTTTTTGTAGAATTGTGTGGAGAAAATAATGCAACTGCTTTTTTTTTCCTTTTTATTTGATTTGGAACAGACAAATTTTTGAATGGCTAAGGTTTTCCACAAAATAATGTAGTTGTTTCCAAGCACATGAGTTGTCCTTTCCAACTAAGTAAGTTTTGAGTAGTTCACTTTTATTGTCTATGTTTCGTTTGATGAATTATCCCAGATGATTTAGAGGGGAACGAGTGTTAAGATTGCATCCTGTCCTGAAAGACCTCTGAAAATATTTCCGAAACAAGTGACTTACAATTGAACCAGGGCAGGGAGCCAACCTCTGCTGAACTGTGGAACAAGCCTTGACATGATGGATGCAGACTTTGAACTGCAGAGCATGCGCCATCACCCTAATCTTCACTCTTCCAGGATGGCTAAGCAGTGGGTGGGTGTAGGAAGGCATGGTCTGGGGATTCCCGGCTGCTCTGGGTATTGGAGCATCACCAAGCGAGGCTGTGACAGCAACACCATGGTTGCCCATTCCAGCAAGGCTCTCTGGGACACACCTGATTGCCAGTTTGTGTGTTAGCATCCTTGGTGATGACATTGTACTGCATAATGCCAGCACTCCGGACTCTTTTGTAGGCAATGTGCTCCTGGGCTGCTCACACATGAATGCCACCACCTGCAGAGTCTCGTTAGTCCTAAGATCCAAATATCAATGATTTTCAAACTTTCCACTGGCTCACAGTAAGCTTGTAGACCTCCTTAGCATCCCATTCCTTGTGGTGTATTGCCTGAGCCTCCCTCAGCTCCTTGAGAGGCCTCTGCTCCATGTCTATAACCATCTGCAGCCTTTCTGAGTTTCTTTGCTTCATCAGCTCCCATCTGGAATGCATTGTTGTGCTCTCACATCTTGCTGATGTGCAGCCTCATCTGTGCTGCAGAAAGAGAGACTGAGTTCCCCTGGGATCCTGCTTCAAACTCAGCAGGGTGTGTGTGTGTGTGAGTGTGGATCACCTCTGGCCAGCATGGGGCCACATTTGCCCCACACCTGCAGGGTTTTCTGATGATCAGGGAAATACAGGATGTAACACTGAGAATACACAGCATCTCTAAATACACTCTGACCTTTCCTCCTCTCTCCCAAATTGCGTTGCCATTTACATGCTGAGTCCCTCCACACCATTCACTCTGAGGGCTCCCCAGTCCAGAGTCTCCTACACTGAAACCTGACACTGGGCAAGCCGTGTAAACTGAAGCCCTTGGTTTGTTTTAGTTGAAGGAACAGCTTTCCTTTGGTTTCCCTTCCATTAAATCTCCTGATGAGATTCTGGAGTACCATGTGGCCAGCGTACAGCAGAAAGGGTTACTGGTAGGACTTAGGGAATCCTATGGAGAGTGATTAGCAACTCAACACACACTCGGCTTCTGAGACCCTTCAGGAAGCCAAGTAGGGCACTTCTGAAATCTATTGATGTCTGGGAGCACAAGAGATCAGAATGGCAGCAGTGCCTCACTGCATGGGCAGGGAATGGGAGCAACAATATTCAGCAAGTTTGTGTTTCTGATGGGGAGTCATCTCCAGCTCTAGGAATTGCTTTACACTTCCGCTGTTGTGTTTGAAATATTCCTGTGGAGGAATAGGAGTAGAGAAGTCTCTGGAGAAGGGAAGATGTGGGCTGCAATGAGACCATAGCTGTATGTACCTGTGCTGGAACTCCCACAGGCCAGGGGAGCCCTGTTTCATCTCTCAGCAGCCCTTTGCCTTCAGACTGGGATCTCACTAGCATCACTGTAGCATTCAGCAGTGAACAGTGAATTTTCCATCTCTGTTGAACAGCCCAGCTCTCTGTTAAAGAGTTTTATCCCGTCATGCAGCAAGAGCCAGGATACCCAGCCTGTCCCACCATGGCTCAGCCTGACTCAGCTTGACAAGACACAACTTGGCTTGTCTCTGTGCTCCAAAATTATGACATTTTGGCAGTAGTAATAGCTTGCTTCTTTACACACTGTTAGTTAACCTTTATTTCTTCTGTTTGTTTTAAGCCATTAAAAGTGTAATTTCTTTGTTTGTTTTTTAACAAAATATTTGGCTGACAGATTAGGTCTTAAAAGGCAGAGCATGTGGGCCAATACTAACAAGATGGGTGTTTTAGAATGTTAATTATAGATTAAATTGCTTTCTGTGGATTGAAAATGTGCTACAAAGGGGACGGAAACTTTGAGGAGGCATGCTTTTTCTCCCATGATTGTTGTGGTGTTAGGAATTTGGGTTAATTTGAACGTTAACTGGAGCAACAGCCCAGGGCCCCCTCAGGACCTGGCACACCTTGTCAGCCAACCAGGCAAAGAAGAGGTGTTGCCAGGAGCTTCTGAGGGAGATTTAAATGGCTCCAGGGAGCTCAAGTGGTAGTCCACTTGCACAGGCAGGGAGAAGTACTGCAGCAAAAGCAGCCAGCTCAGTTGTTGGTCCTCACGCTCCCCAAGAGAGCTCAAATATGATGTCCACTCTGAGGTCCTGTCTAAGGTCATTGAAAAGGATGCATCAACCCAGACAGAGCTCACGAAAAACCCATGAAAAACATGCAAAACTCTGTGTAGCCATTCAGACTTCAGGCTACAGGGAATGCCCATGCCTCTCAGTGGATTGTAGCAGTGCTGGAAGTTGCATCAGATGTGACCGGGTGAACAAGCTGCTCAGTGGAGTGGAGATATGAAGTAGAAAGGCTGAGAAGCATCAGGGAATCAGACGGGGAGATAAACTGGTGGGACCATGCTTGGGCCTCCCTAAAGAAGGAGCAGCTACCAGAAACAATTCAAGATCAAGGGGATCCTCTATTCATCCGCCAGCAAGGAGGAGGGTGCCAGTTGTGAAGCAAGAAGTTGGGCCAAATGAGCCCAACCAGTAGGAAAGTCTGCTGCTTCCATGGGTTAAGGATCTCACAAGGAAACTTCCAAGCCTGGCGCAGCCCACAGACTACTACCCATTAGTGATCTTCAACATACAGGGTGAGGAAATGGCAACACATAGTCTAAGGGCCTTCAAAAGAGATTGCGGGGCTTTGGGAACTTTGATAAGGGAATCCTATCCTGCTAATTTATCAGGACTTAGCAGATGCATGAAAACCCATTCTAAGTGAGTTTGTGTGATAGTGCAATAGTGTAGTTGCAGCATGGCAACTTCAAATCTTCCTACCACAAAACCAGGTATCTATTAATTACTTAGGTCCACGTGACAAAATGCTATGTTAACACAACTGTTCTGTCATTATATCCAAATGAGTATAGGTTTTGCACTCAAATTAATTCCTTTGTTTGTTTTGTTGTTTTGTTTTTTTATGGTGTTTTGTTGGGGTTTTTGTCAGTTCTTACTCTGTTACCACTGGCAGACATGCCCTGAATCTAAAAAGCAAGCAAATACTTTTGACTCCTTTTGCCAGTGTAGTTGTCTCAGTGCTCAGAAGCAGTATTAGTGTTTTTCTTTTTTTATCAAAAAAATGTAGTATCTCTCATCAACGGTTGTTGTCACCAGCTGTTAAAAACCACCAGCTGCTCCTTTTCTATCACCAGCTGTTGCCTACAGGGATGTGAGTCTTCAGAAATGTTCCTTTAATAAACTCTGAAATTACATGTCTCATAATAATGCAATTTAATTTTTTGCTTATGTGATTGTTTAAAATATACTGTTGGTAAAGAAGAATAAAATGAGAATAGAAGCACAAGAAACTGTCTCTGTATCTGCAAAATACATGTATGAATAACTGTAACTCACCATTATGCTAGATTGTCCAAATAGTGGCAGAGATGGCTGTTTCAATATAAATTATCTGTGTATAACAAGGCATGCAAATGTGTGTGTATATATATTTAGACCAACCCTTCCTCCCCCAACTGAAAAAAGTGTTCCTCTGCATAGCAAGCTATTAAGGAAGGGAGAAAATGAAACTGTAAGACTGAAAGTCAGTAGTACACCGCTTAAAACACCCAAGTAAAAACTTTCAGATTTGCCATTATGTGAAGATTTTTTAATGTCCTTTTCTCTGCTAATGGATACTAAAAGCAGAGAGGCACTTAATGGAGATTTTTGTTCAAGCAGACGTTATTTTACTGGAGGTTAAGTTCTTTGAGAAAGCCATTGTATATGTTGGAGTTTTTATTTTATTTTAACAGATACTTATAGAGCAATTTGAATCATGTCTGAAACATACTTAAAAGTTGCTGCTGGTGTTCTGAAATTTTGCACACTGCTTTCTGGAATTACAGAGATTATATTCTCTAGAATGAAGAAACACAGGATTTTGGAGAGTGCAGAGAGACTTTAAAACACTTTCCCACACCTAAAATGTTGCATTTCTGCACTGAAGTACTAAGGAATTTTGTTGAACCTCAAATATCAGCCAAGAAGAACAACAGCAGTGGAAGCACTAGCCAAGGCTGAGCCTAACAGAGACAATAGCAGGAAAAAAAACCAAAACAATCTATTGTTGGAATACTAAGAGCAGAGAAGAAGGAGAATATATGACAGAAACAGCTCTGCAGACACCTAGGTTAATGAAGAAGGAGGTGGAGGAGGTGCTTCAGACACTGAAGCTGTGGTGAAGACCAAGACTGTCCCCCTGCAGACGTGGAGGTTCCATGGTGTAGCAGAAATCCACCTGAAGCCTATGGAGGACCCCAACCAGAGCAGCTGGATGCCTAAATGAGGTTGTGAGCCTGTGGGAAGCCCACGCTGAAGCAGGTTTTCTGGTAGGACTTGCAGCCCTACTGGGACCCACTCTGGAGCAGCCTGTTCATGAAGGACCCATGGAAAGGACCCATTCTGCATCCCCTAGGAAGGTCTCACATTTGAGATGTTCGTAGAAGACTCACCCCATGGGTGAGGATCTACACAATGGAGCAGGGGAAGAGTGTGAGGAGTCCTTCCCTTGAGGAGGAAGGAGTGGTAGAGAGAGCATATGCTGAACTGACCACAGTCCCCACTCCCTGTCCTACTGTGCCACTGGGGGAAAACAAGGCAGGAAAATCAGCAATGAAGTTAAGCCTGGGAAGAAGGAGGAACGGGAAGAATGGGTTTTCTTTTTTTTTTTTTGTTTTTGTTTTATTTCTTGTTATCCTATTCTAGTTTGATTTGCAATAAACTAAACTAATTTCCCCAAGCTGAGTATGTTCTGCCCATAACCGTAAATGATGAGTGATCCCTTCCTGTCTTTATCTTAATTTGCAAGCTTTTCATTATGTTTTCTCCTTCCTGTCCAGCTAAGGAGGGAAGCAAGTTACATCAAGATAAGCATCTTCCCTCTCTAATTCATCTGATAAGCATAAAAATATCAACTGTATAACTCTAAGAAGAAGAGCCCTCAGAATAAAAATCCCTTTGTGAGGGTGAAAGACTAGCACACATGGTGCTATCTCACTTTCACGCAAATATGTGGAAAAATTTTGTAAACAAAACACTATGTCAATAGTAAATGAACTTAGCTATCACTGTTTCATCAAGCATCCTTTTTTTTTCTCAGTGGCTGGTTATAACATTTTTTTCTCTGAAAGTTAAACAATAACAAAAGTAAAATTCCATACACAGAATTTTTTAAAATTAGAAAAGCAAATCTCTGTAATAGCATGTCCATATTAATTTGTTTATATCAGCAGAAAAACTTAGCATAGAATGAGATGTTTTTATTATGATGATTTTTATTGAAATTTTTAAATGCTGATGTCTGTTCTTCCAAGTTCAAACCATCTGTTCAAGTGCAAAAAACTTGCAGAAACCCCAAACAAACTACAACAAACTGCATCTCCACAACTGGCTTGTATATTAAGGAATGATCAGATGAACATTTGCTTTTTGTCTGAAATTTCTTTTGGGAGGTACTTGGAGTCCATATTGCATTGTAACCAATCATTTGCTGGCGAGCATGATCTCTGGTCTCCCAGCTGAGCACTCCTTCCTGATCCTGTCTCTTTGTCAACATTTAATCTAAGATCTCCAAAAGATCATGCCAACTGAGTAGTAGAGTGGTCTGGAGAGAAAAGAAACTGTTGAACTACAGTTTGCCTAAGCAAGTAAGGCATGTAGGTTTAGTTTCTTGCTCTGCTGAAGATTTTGTTTGTGAAGTTGGGATAGGTGTTCTGTCTGTCTTCCTTTCCATTTAAAAAAAAAAAAATATCTAGGCCACTTAGGTACTCTTAAATTAATATTTATGAAGAGCCTAAAGGGCTATGCTGAGAAAGGGATGTATGTGAAGCAGTTCTAACAAATGTCTGCACCAAGTGCATGTAGGATTGTTGCTGGGTTTTACTTCTCTTGGAAGGGAACTCAGTGTTTAAACCAAAAAAGATACTCTAGAGAGTGTGTGAGTTATCAAAAAGCTTCAAACATTCTTATATAGCAGTTCTGACTCCAAGCTGAAGTGTTTGTAAATGCCTTTATTTCAGCAGAGTTGAATATTTAAGCCTGGCAAATTTGTCTTCAGAAATGTGGCACTTCTCTGTCTTTCCTGGAGGGCTTTAGCTGATGCTTTCCACATGTTCTTGCTGGGCCAGGGACACTGCAAAAGGCAGGGAGTGTCTCTTAAAACTTAATGGACAGGCAAGGTGGGATGCTTAACTCTCTTTCCACAAGCTGAAAATGTCAAAGTTTCAGCCTGTATTTCAAAAAACTTCGCTTTATTTTAAGCAATGACTGTGTTTTCACGTGAACTACACGCAAAATATATCAGATGCCAGGCTCTTTGCAGGCATGCAAACAGCACTTTGCAGGCTCTTTTTGCTTGGCAGGAAAAAACTATAATGGACACAAGTTGATACAAGAGATTTTGATTGTCTGTAAAGACTTTTTCACCCTAAGTACAGTCAAGGAGTGGGAGAGACTGTTCAGTCTCCATCTTTTCAAGACCAGACTGGATCAAGCCCTAAGCAAGCAGTCTGACCTCAGAGCTGGCCTTGCTATCTCTGGGCAGTTGACTAGGGACCTCCTGAGTTCCAGCCTGAATTTGTGATCCATGAAATTATACGGGATTAAGTTCTTTGTTGTTTAGTCTTTTTTGTTTGTTTGTTTGTTTGTAATAGGTGAAATGTGGATAATTTGAGGGGGGAGGATAATATGTTTTATTCTGGTTTTCTTTATTTTTTCACCTTGCCGGAAAGAAGGCGATATTTCAGTGGGACACAGTTAGTGTTACACCAACCTCTTTGGCCCATATCCTCTGATGTTTCTAAAAAAATATCAGGCATTCTTGAGGTTTTCGTACTCTTTTATGATTAGATTTTCATTAACATAGCTCCTCATGATGCAAATCTGTAGTGCTACTCCTGGCCATTGCTTCATCAGAGGAATTTAGGTGGAGTGGAGGCAGTAGGTGTCACATAGGAAGCCAGAAAGTTTTCGTAGGGACACTGCTAAATCCTGAGAGAATGAACAGGAGAAAACCCACTATTTTTAAGAAGCATGTGCATGGAATAATTTGTATTTCTACATACATTCACTGTCCCCCTTCTTCTGGTTATCTTTCCCAGCGCAGAGAGAGCTTAGAGTCACAAAGGGCTTAATAGCAGCTTCTAGTGCAGGCTTGATTTGGACTGACCTATTCTGCATCCTGGGACTGGAAATAAAACAGGACAGTGAGATTTAAATGGTCTCCCCACAGCAGGCCTAATGCCCTTGTCTGGAAGAATGCAACTCACACTACACTGCAAAATATAACATCAAGACAGTCTGGAAAGAGCCTCAGTGACTTGTCCTACATTTGTTGAGTGACATTAAAATAAGCATCGTGTAATGGAATGTGTGGTCAGGGATGGATGCCAGTCATGCACATTGCAGCTGGTAAGCACTTGTTTTCTTGTGGAAAGATAGCATAGACCCAACTACCCTTCATGAACACTTGCATGAAGCATGTATAGCTGAGGATATATTTGACCTTTATCTGAGTGACTGTGAAATTAATTTAAAATTAACTGTTCTATAAGGACAGAGCTCATATCCAAGTCATGATGTGTTCATAGCTATGATATTTTCCTTCTCCACCTCCCTTCCAAACTTTGTGCAGTTGTTGTAAAAATAGTGTGTACAAATAGTTGTGGGTTTTTTTTGAAATTTTTAGACCAAGATAAAACTTAGCATCCTCTAAAGACTTTCCTTGTCTGGTGAGTAGCAAGGAAGTTGGAATTTACCTCTTGACTGAATTAAGGTACTGTGGTGGTGCGTTCCCCTCTTTCCTTGAGCTGCACTGTTATCTCAGAAATGCTCATTAGGCCTCAGTCTTGACAAACAGCACCTGGCCTAAGCTCCTCTTGAGCTCAGCAGAAGCACTGTCTGCTGCCAGGAACTTCTGCTGCCTAATGAGATCCTGCTTTTTAACGAACAGCCTTGGAAACCTATTTTTCTAGCCTGAATAACAACCCAAGTGTAACAACATTTTTGTTATCGAACTTTCAAAGAAAGTTACTGACCTGGATTGAGGCCAGGATGGAAAATTGCTCTGACTAAAGCCAAGTCTCTTGTGGCCCTATCAACAGTGGTCCTAAGTGAGACCTTTTGAGCTGTGCTGAACTGCAGCAGGCTGACCAGCAAACTCCCTCTGAGTGGGACACCTCTCAGAGATAGGGAACTGCCAAGTTTGCAGTACTTGGAGGTTTGCTGTTGAATGCTGGCTATGGAGCCTGTACATACTCCTTTAGTGTCTATGTGTGTGAATGTCAATATGACACAGCAAATGTACTATGAATGTTATTGTCTTAGATTCTTAAATATATTAGATTTGTAAGCAAGTTAGGCCTGTAAGTGAGGTATCGTTGTGCTATAGTCAATTCTACAGAATCTTTGGTTAAATTGTGTCAATTCAGCTATCACTTTAGTGCTGTTAAGTATAGGTCCTGCTTAAAACTTTTGGTCTAAATCGTTGGTCAAGTTCAGGGCACAGTTTGGCAAAAGGTTCCACTCTGAACCTTGTGACTAAATGGGTAGGTCTTCCTTATCCTTTTTTATCCTGAACCCTTTCCATCCCAGCCTCTATGCAGATAATTTAGTTTTAGATTTATTGATTTCAGATTTAAGTCTGATTTTTCCCTGTGTGCTGTAACCATCTAGTAAGTAATAGAGTGCACCTTGCCAACAAACCTTTTCATGCTTTTGCTTTTATAGTAAATCCGCTTTTGCCAATACCTTTGCTGCCGTTTCTTTGAGCAGACCAAAACACTCATTCGTGGTAGGTACAAATGCAGCTCTGACAATTCCTAACAGCATTGCTTATTTCCAAATCACATATAGTTCTGAATCTAGGAAAGAACCAGTGTTCAGTTCAAGCTGCTGTCTGCCTATACGTTTTTTAAAGACTGTATAAATAAATTTTATCTCCCTATGCACTGCAGCTGTGACTGCAGAGAGGGTCTCACACTGATCTGATTATCACGCTAGTTGTATGTGACTTTGGCACTACCGACAGTGTTTCTGTAGATTTTAGAGTAATTTAGAAAACTCTTCTTATGCCTTCATGTTATTGCTGTACTTGCTTCTGTTGAAGTCTCTTATAGGTTGTTCAGGCAAGCAAGCCTTCCTTCATTATTCCTTAAGCAAGGATTTACACTCTAGTCTGCAAGGAGATGAGAAATGAATTTAACTGTCAGGTTCTTAGCTACCCTTTCCACAAGGGTATTTTTGCATGTGCAATTACTATTATCTTCTTAAGTAACAGTGTTGTGTTTTCTACATAATATTGTGAAGACTGAGGATTGAAATGTGCAAATAGCTCTTGTTCCACAAGTTTCAACCATCTGGTTGCTTTAAAGAAAACAGGAAAGGGAAATGCCTTAGGGGGTGAAAAATTATAATTAAAATATTTTAGAAATAAAATATTAACACTTCAAAATTCAACTTTTATCTTTTCATCAGAGTTAAGACATCTGGACTTGGAAGGCCTTTATTTTCTGCCTGCATCTGAGCTAAACATCCTCTGTTTTTGTAGTGTGCAGTAAATAACCTAGTACAGCACAGCTGAAAATTCACAGCAATGATTTTATGCTCTGTGCAGTTGGTAGGTTTTATTAATTTTCTGTCTCTTCCACAACTTTCTGCAGTGATTATGCAAAGTCATTGCAGTCATAGCACAAAACAAAGAAACACATATTTTTTTAAATCTCTATACATCGGGTACTAACTTCATCTTACTGCAACATTAAAACATACACCAACAAAAAAGGAATTCATGCTTGGTTGAACAAAATACTGAGAGAAAGTACATTAGTGTTTGATGTCTACATCACATTCTTTTTTCTGTAGTTTTTATCATGAAGTTATATCTCTGAAAGTATTTTTTGCCCCATAGCAAAAGAAGCCAAATAATGAATAATTTGATTGCCTCTTGAGATTTAGGATAAAACTAATATATGCATATGAGTAATATTTCTTAGTATATGCCCATATTTGCTAAAATTAATGTGGAAAAACTTTGGTTTAAAGTACCTAGTGCACAAAAAAAACCCCCAGTATCCTAAGGTGTTGAGAATCACAACCTAGATGGATTTGCAGCATCTGAGGATCATATGTAGAAATATGTATCTGCCTTTACATGTAGAAAATTAATTTCTCTGTATATGGTAGTATTGACCATGGCTGGATTCCAAGAGCCCACCAAAGTCATTCTAATATTGCCCTTCTCAGCTGGACAGGGAAGAGAAAGTATAATGAAAGGCTTGTTGACCAAAATAAGGGCAGGGAGAGATTACTCACTTATTACCATTACAGGCAAAACAGACTCTGTTTGGGATAAATTGTTGCATTTATTACTATTCAAATCAGAGAAGGATAATGAGAAATAAACCCAAATTTTAATACATCTTTCTCCCACCCTTCTCTTCTTCCTGGGCCTAATTGTATTCCTGTTTCTTGACATCCTCCTTTTTAGTGGCTCAGGGGACAGGGAATGGGGGTTCTGTTCAGTTCATGACATGTTGTCTCTTCCTCTCCTTCTTCCTCATGATGAGAACTCCTCACACCCTTCCCCTGCTCTAGTGTGGGGTCCTTCATAAGCTGCAGGTGGATATCAGTATTTCCCTCATGGACCTCCATGGGCAACAGGGGCACAGCCTGCCTCACCATGGTCTTCACCATGGACTGCGGGAGAATGTGTGCTCCATGGCCTGGACCACCTCCTCCCCTCCTTCTGCACTGACCTTGGTGTCAGCAGAGCTGTTTCTCTGACATATTCTTGATGCCTTAAGCAGCTGGAGCAGAGGCCAGACAAAGTTAAGCAGAATAAAAGGATATTTATTAAAGAGCCTTCACAGGCCACAGCCCAGTAGCCACAGCTCTGGCTCTGCCTGGATGGCTCCAAGATGGAAGCAAAAGAGGGCTTGGTCATAAGAGCTCACATTTTTATGAGTGTTGGTCAATTAGCATATTGGAGATAATTGTGCAGNACACCCTTCCCCTGCTCTAGTGTGGGGTCCTTCATAAGCTGCAGGTGGATATCAGTATTTCCCTCATGGACCTCCATGGGCAACAGGGGCACAGCCTGCCTCACCATGGTCTTCACCATGGACTGCGGGAGAATGTGTGCTCCATGGCCTGGACCACCTCCTCCCCTCCTTCTGCACTGACCTTGGTGTCAGCAGAGCTGTTTCTCTGACATATTCTTGATGCCTTAAGCAGCTGGAGCAGAGGCCAGACAAAGTTAAGCAGAATAAAAGGATATTTATTAAAGAGCCTTCACAGGCCACAGCCCAGTAGCCACAGCTCTGGCTCTGCCTGGATGGCTCCAAGATGGAAGCAAAAGAGGGCTTGGTCATAAGAGCTCACATTTTTATGAGTGTTGGTCAATTAGCATATTGGAGATAATTGTGCAGTTAACAGCCCCAGCCCATGAAGTCCCATCCTCCTTGTGTCTCTCACTTCTGTCTGTTGTTTATAATCTTTGTGCAGAGATATGGATCAACTGTCCTTGGGTCCCTGGCTAGAGAAGGAATTGTTGTGTCTACCTCCTCTGTGGAGAGAGCTTACTATCCCCTTATATGAAAACCCAAACCCACAAACCAAAGCAGCACAAAATCAAAAAGGAAAAAATAAAAGCTAAACCCCAAGGTATCATTCTCAATCCTCTCTTCTCCGGCTGTGATTGCTCCTGAATAATAACTTCTTTCCCCTTCTTAAAGCTGTTATCCCAAAGGCCCTGCCCTGGTCTCTGCTGGGCTCAACCTTGGCCAGTCTTGTAGCCTGCTGGCATTGGCTCTTTCAGACTTGAGGGAAGATTCCAGCAGCTTCTCACAGAAGCCACTGTGGCCCCCACTACCAAAACCTTACCTCACAAACCCAATGCTCTTGGTCCATCTCCTAAGCATTTGGGGAAAACTAAAGATAAAATATCTTTCTGTTGTGTGTTAATGAACTAATCTGCAACATCTTTATTTCCTAACAATCTATTGGCACATTTCATATCGGTACAACTTTGTCTATCAGGTTTCAGTTAAATGTGTTGTTTGACAGCACCATTTTCAGCATATGTATCTTGTATTTAAGCATATACTGTTGAAGTTTCCTGACATATCCTTTATAGTTGCTAATTAATTTCTGTATAGTTCTGCACATCCAAAATAATCCAAATGTAGGAAATTATCAATGTTAAACAGAAGCTATTTTCAAAAACTGTTAGTTTCATTTATAAGGACCTCTATATTAATTTATTATTTATGAATATATTATTTAATATATATAATATTTGATCATGTGCAGACATAAGTTAAATAAGAAAGAATATAGGAATTTTTTTTAGATACCTCAAGTTTATTTCTATTTTTTTCTCTTTTGTTCACTGAAGAAAAAAAAATGCAAAAAATGACAAGGACATAAAGAATATTACATTATCTCAAGGTGTTACACAGAGTGAAAAAGTTTTCTTCAGTGGTGATAAGTATGTGTCTGAAAGTAAACTAGAATTGCAGATAAAGAAACAGTTATTCCCTGGGTATACATATTTCTTCCATCTGCTGCATTATTCTATGAACTCACTTCATTTGGCTTTGAAATGCTAGTTAACAGCTGGTCTAAAGGTTTTCATATTTGTTTTGTACACGTTCATAATTCATGTGATTTTTAATATTCTCTGTAACATTTAAGTGGTTATTTTATTTCAGTTTCATCATTCTGATTTTCCAAAATAGATACAGTTTAGTTTTTAAATAACTTATTTAATTTTAAGACAAACGTGTGATGGAAGAAAACTTATGTCAAGAACTATTAAAAAAAAATCCCCTCGATCTATATAGACTGAAGTTGGAACAAAAGTCGAACTAACAGATAAGTCATTTGGTCCGACCCCCAGCATGGGGGTCCCCATGAGTAGGGACATGTCCCCCTGAGTAGGGACATCTTCAACTAGATCAAGTTACTCAGAGCTCAGAACGTGAATGTTTTCAGGGATCTTGCATCTGCCACCTCCCTGGGCAATCTGCTCCAGTGTCTCACCCTTCTCACAGAAGGGAAGTCCTTAATAACATTTATTCTAGCTCTTTTACTTTAACACCATTCTCCTTTGTCTTCTTGCTATCTCCTGTGTAAAAAGTCACTCTCCCCCTTTTTATAATCCCCCTTGAAGTACTGGCAGCCTGCAATAAGGTCTCCCCAGAGCTTTCTCTTTTCCAGACTGAACAGCCCCATCTCTTTCATCCCTTTGGCAAGATCACTGATGGAGGAATTAAACAATATATGCTCCAGTATTGACCCTGAGTCACTGGCTGTTTATCCAACAAGCCTTTCTTATGTTGTGGACTCCCTCCATCCAGACTGCATTTCCAGGACATGGCTATGAGAGTGCTGTGGAACACTGCCTTCAAAGCCTTCCCGAAAGCTTCTCGTTTGGGTAAGCAACAATCACTATTTTTTCTTTTTCTGTTCTTGTGAATTATCTGTTCTGTCTAATTATTAAATTTATAACTTTGTTCAAATTGCTCACAAACTTAAGAAGTTGAAGTTATATCTGATTCCTAATTAATTAAGTGGAATTGTCAAAAGTATAAAGTTGTCAACTGACATAAGTTGGTACAGACCAGAAAATCATTGGATAAAAAAGGTGAAAGTATTCCTATACAAAAAATATATACACTTTTTTTATCATAATACTTAAATGAAACTTCCATAGTTGACTGGACTGAATGAAAAGGAATCAGGATCCAAAACATGGCTCTGCCAGTTAATACATGGCTAGGCCTCATGTATTCTATAATAAATATTTGTGTGTACAGTCTGGCATATGAAAATATACTTTTTTATTTTTCTTTTCCATTACTTCTCAGGCATAAAAGACAGGAATTTAAATTCAGGAAATAATGCTTTATATGAATTATGTCTCAATGCCAAACACTGATGACCATTGAAATATCTTTAGAGCAATGCAAGATTGTTCACGTTTGTATTAGTTCTTAAAAGTTTTTTTATTTCTTTTTTAACCCAACTACTTTACATGACATTTGCCATTTCATGGTTGGCAAGTAATTTACACAAAGATCTATCAACTTTTGATAAATATTTCAGATTTTGTAGAAACAGCTAGCCAATATATAATAATTACTCTTTAAGTAGGATGGTAAGGCAGATTTCAAAAATCTGAACTGTATAATAATTGGCTATTTATATACCACATATATGTGATATTTAATACTGTGATGACATGCATAATATATGGATGGGTATCAAGTTCACTTTTTCTCAGAAGAGGCTTTTTCTTCTTTCCTGTGTCTTCATTAAAACAGGAGGACTTTATTTGCATATTACTTCAAAGACTTTTCTGTTTATTTATAATTTAATCGTTTTGATGCTTTTCATTTTTGGCATTTTATTCTTCTGCTCACCATTCTTGCTTACTTAAGAATGCTGTAGCCCTTACCCCACTCCACTGATACAGCTCTGAAGTACCTAAATGTGCAGCACAGTTTCATTATTAATGAAAGCTTAGTATTAAGTAAATTATGTACATTACAATCCTCACCTGGAAAGAAGTAAATTAATTCAGTTTCAGTAGCGAGTCAGTACTATAGATGCTCCAGTTTTTGTCAGAACTTCAGACACAGGTTCTTATCTAAGAGAGAGGAGGAATGTTGATGAATGATTGGAAATCGGCCTATTTTCTCATCCCCTAATACTTTCAAAATTTCTGGAAATTTCCTATTCAGGTTTAAAGGAGTAGATATTCTTCTTTCCCACTGGGATTTATTCCATTTCTTAAGAAAGTTTCAGTTTTCTGTTAACATCGTGTACTCACATATCTTGGCTTTTTATTATATGGGTTTCTGTGCTGCTGAAATCTTAATGCTCTGGCAGCAGAAAGCATTGATGAAACATTTTGTTTGGGCTGTTTTACAGGACAAAGGCTACCCTTTGTTGCTGCTGAGCACTGATTTCTGCATTGCTTTTTTTTGTATCACGGCAATGTTTTCTGGCAATCATACAGATTAGTGGTAGTGAGCTACCAGCAAACAGTGGAAAAGACATTTGAGAGGTATAAATGCCAAGTCTACCCCCACACACAAAATTTTTTGGACTTGGGTTTTACTCTTAGTACTCATTCATTTCCCATTCCTCTTTGAAAACAAACTACATTTGTAGCAGCAGCAGTAGTAGTGCCAGAAAGGTACAATCTCTCAGAGATGAGAGCAGTCTCAAAGCAATGTTTTTTCACAATGTCCTTGAGTCCCATACAGTCCTGTGGACCTGGTATTTCCAGTCAGATCAATTTATAGTTCTCCTCTCTACTGTGATTTACTCTTTTGGGTACCCCTTCACTCCCTCAGACCCTGAGGCTGCCATAAAGTACGGTAAGGTGTACTGAGAGTAGACCTCACCTGCAAAGGCAGAAGAGGAAAATGAGTACTAATGTGTTTATGTGTTCTTCCTTCATCACTGGATCTCCTGCCTTTATTAGTAGCAAAAGTGAGTTTTCCTTGGTCCTGTTTTGTTGCCAGTGTTCTCATAGGAGCCTTTTGTTTCCCATCATGTTCCACACTTATTTTGCTTCCAGTGACCTTTTTCTTGATCTTGATTAGGTTTGTATGGTATTACCATGCAATCACAGAGTGTTTACACAATGCAGGATTTTCTTTCCTTACCTGGGAAGAGGATAATGTACTGTATCTTGTAACTGCTTACAGCCAGAGGTGGTTAAATCCTCTTCTGTTCTGGAGTTTGCAATGTAGTTTTATTTCATAAAAGTGCTTCCATGTTGAACTCTGCTTTCCTAATAGTGTTGAAGAAAAAAGGATGTGATAAGAATCAGAAGTATTAGAGCTAGCAGAAAAACGTACCAGTGTGGTTCAGAAATAGAGACCAAGAGTGAAGACAGGAAAATCTCTCTCATATTGAATAATTGTTGTATTGCTGAGTGGCAAAATCCACTTAAGACCCCTTCCAATATGTTACAGTCTCTAGCTCCCAGGCCTGTTGATTCATTCACTGACAGAAATCCAGCATGTAAGCTGCCTCTATATGGGAAATTCAATAGCTTTTTTTAGGAATGTGGGACAGTGCAGTTTATACAGAAATACATGCAGCTTCACAGTGTACTTGAGGATCTAAACAAACAGTTCAGAATCTCAAAATAGTTTAAAACACTTTATTGGCAGGTACTGTGAAAAGTTAAAACTGTAGGGAACTGCAAGTTTCAAGCAGAAAAATGGACATAATGAATTCTCTCTGGATGTAAGATCCTAGAATTTGAATCTCAGCTCTGCTCCTTCTTGTGCTATTATTTTTGACTAGCAGAAGAGTTTCTCTCCAATTGCTTTCTAAAATGAGAGGATCTGACAAGCTACTTTTTCAAAATATCCCTTTGGTTGCTGTATATCCTTGTCATCACACAGAACTGAGGTCAGATGTGTTTATTTTGGTTTTATTTGAACTATCTTGACTTTAGAAGTTACTGAAAATTTTTGCTGGTTTTTTATAATTTTAAAAATATATTGAAAGCATGACAATTTCACAGAATTCAAACTACAACATTTCTGCTTTTGCCTTTTTGTAACTTTATCTACCATATCATAATTCTTCCAGTCTCTACTATCTTCTTTCTGGTGTATGTTTTAGTTTTTCTAATACACCTCGAAATACATCAGCATATTAAATAATATAATATTTCTTTAATTGCACCTGACACTCTAGGGTCAAAAGCAAGTCATGAAATTTGGGCAGATTACTTAGGTCCAAATAATATTATTTTGGGTAGGTAAGAGGTACTAACGTCTTATCTTTGCTCCGTAAGTAGAATTCAGAAAGATTGTCAATGCATGGTGTGATGTAACTGGTGTGTCCCAGTGAAGATAATGTCAGATATATATTACTGCCCTTCCTATTTCTGTTAATGAATTAACAGAATGCTGTGAATGTTATTAAAGTCAGACTGAATAAGGTAGAAACTTAGTCATATCAACAGCAAGGTTCAATTTGACAAAGTTAATAGAATTTCTTTCTGCAGATTTTACAGAACACAGCATCCTAGGTTCTTTCTGCGTAGTGGTTTTGGAAAAAGCATCACAGCAAAATACAAAATAGTTTCATTAGTGTTTCTAGAAAAACTACCTCCTCACAACAACATTTAGAGAACCAAAATAGACTTGCTTTAATCTGTCGTTATACAAAAGGATGTTTTTGGTGCTATACAAAGAATATTCTTGTTCTCTTACAGAGGAAATTATGTCTCTACTCTGTAGCAAATTTGAATTTCATGTTTTTTCAGTGAAGTGCTGTTCAAGGTGATTAAGGGTGTATAATCTTTCTCAGTATGATGTATAAACTCATTCTGCTTTCACTTCATGCCTTGCCTTTATGCTTACACACAGCAGCGGAATGCTAACCTCCATTTTAATTCTACAATGTTAACACGTAGCTCTTTGTAGTGAAGATGGTAAAGAAAATCAAATCATATGCCTCAGGGATTCAGACACTGGCCTGCATAGGGGTCAGAAGATTTCCCAAATGCAAACAAGGACATACGCTGGATGAATCTTGAAGGTGTGCCATTTCTTTATCTGAAGCACTAGTACCTGCTGTACCTTGAAATAGGATACCAGATTAACTGGCAGCAATCAGGAATGTTCAAAAGGTTTTAAACTAAAATTTAATCACTGCTTGTTCACTTCAGAGAAAAACAATTGTCGTCCTTCCTTCCCCTGCAATGAGAGGTTGATTTGCTAATCTTCCAATCAAGTACAGGATGTGGTGTTTGAAATGTCAATAAGAGGCTTGTATTTCTGAAGACGTGGTGAGATTTAAGAATTTAGTGAGGGAATTTTCGAAACTAACTTCCACATAAAGTAAAAAACGCGTAAATTTTGGGTAGCTACAAATCTGAATGGGATTTCTGAGACCTCCTATGATGAAGGATATAAAATTAAATAAATGGAAGAAGGAGGAGTGAAAAATTTTATGGGTAGGAGGGGGGATGCAGTTTAAGACTTAAATTTATGTCCAGGGATTAAACCCGTGGCTATGTGGATCAATTGCATGTCTATAGGAAACAGTCAAGATGACAGTGGAAAGTGACTCCAGAATTAGAAAATATATAGTACAACGGATTTTAAAATATTTTTTATTTTGCTTTAAATGCTTTCTCTCTTCTATTTTATGGGGGGGTTGTTTGTTTGCTTTTTCCCTTCAAATATTTATATTTTGCTACTAGTTTAACCACCTGAAAAGGTGTTATGAATTTATTTGGCAGTCAGTCTGAATTATGGAATCACACTGTTCAGGACTCCACACACAGTCCCAATATATCCATGCACTGTTCTGGATGTGTCTGAATGCCAGCATGTTTTTGCACTTTAGCCTTGCAGACTGATTTGAAAATTCAATCATGCTAAAGATTCGTATACAAAAAATTTCTCATTGACCTCCATAATATTTGGTATAAAGCAAAGCAGGATGCTGTGTTTTGGAAACCATCTGGAAATCTTTTTTTTGGTAGAATATTGCAGGTTTGTATACAGTTTCAAAGGGGATGCACACAAATATTTAATAACTGTTACTTCTATAACCTTCTATAACCGCCTATATGTATATGCACATATATATGTATAGGTACACTATCTATTACTGACAATATACTAGTTTTGGAGTAGAGTATCTTCTTTGCTGGGCAATCATGCTGGGCAGTCTTAAATTAGTGAATATTCTTATTGCACAAGTAATGGACACATAATGATGATCTTCATAAAATTTATTTCTCTTATAAAAACCTCTTATTAATTCCTTTCATGTGTAGATTCAGCCCCCATGTTTATCTTGTAAATCTGATACTGAAGGTTTTTTAGTTTTCATAACACTCCTATGAAACGAAGTAGTTCTTTTTCTGTTCATCCTTTTAAGACAAGTATAGCAATTATCCTTTAAGTTTAGGCATCAGGTTTAACACAACATATTATTTTTTTCTTTTAGTTCTTAGAATTGCATGCAACTTTTTTGAAGTCCAACTCCAATTCAATATTTCAATTCTGAACTTTGAAAACTTTGGACATTGAACTTCTTAAGGGATACAGTTAAAAATGTTAATAATGTCTAGGCTGTAATGGTTGTAAGAGTTTGAATGCAAGCATGTTTGGCAATAAAGTAAATAAATGTCTGCTATTATAGGAAACCAGGCTATCTCAAAGGCATTGTTTTCCTAAAATAAATGTTACTGTTTTGGTTTGAAAAGATAGGCGTCTACTAAGGAAGACAGGAGCCTCTTTTGAAATGGAAAATGTAAACCTCTTCCCCCTGAATTATTATATTTTTGAAATTAAGGGGCGCTCAGGCAAAGAGCAGGGAGTAGTAATATGGGAGTAGGAGTAGCACTTATTTTTTAGGAAAAATAAAAAAAAAAATCACTACTATAAAACAGCACTGACAGAGTCAGAATACCACCGGACACCCTGTTAGTCAGGGAGGTGCCTGCAGTTCTCTTGGAGTGACAGATGTGCTTCTGTTGAAGCAGTGATCCTATACAAAGGTTGTAGGTTTCCTCTGAAGGTCCAGTGGTGGTATAGATGGGTCTGGTGCTCCTTGGAGAATCCAGTGGAAAAGACAGCTGCTTCTCTGGGAATCTAGTGGAAAAGGGTGACTGCAGTGTTCCACATATCAGGTTATATCCGGGAAGGAATGCTTGGCTTCTCCCTCTGGGTGGAGCATCTCCCAATGGGATGATGTAATTTTATCAGTCATGCACTGACATCAGTGGCCCATTAACAGAAGATATCTCCTGGGTAGAGGATGAGTCCTGGAAGATATAATGAAAACTGCTCCACCTGGTTTTAACAGGTGGCCCAATTAACAGCAGATAACTGCCCCACCTCTAACAAATGGCAGTAGAATACACACCCCCAGCCACATCTTGCATTTGCAACCTAAGACATTGTTACATATAATGAAATTTCATAAATTCTCTTGCAAAATAGTAATAGCGCTGATATGATTATGTTATTCTCAGTAATGAACAGCTGTTTCAGTTACATTTATAAAATCAGAACATAAAATAGCATTTAATATAATTTAGGATGTCTATTTTTTGTCTGTTTATCACTTCAGTTTTGTTTTAAATAGTGATAATTTAAATGTAAAAACTGTATTTTTAAACTTATGGCATATTAATTGGAAGTGCTTTGTTTTTTTAAACTTTGTTTTTTTTCCTGGATGAACATATTACTGTGAATGAGAGAGAGAATGGACTCTCCAAAGCTCTGGAACACATTTGTCTTAATACATTCTTTGTGGACATCAATATTTATAACTTCCACTTGAAATCATGGGTACCTGTCCATTGTTGTGGTTTTTGCTTTTTTTTTTCCTAAGTACCCCCAAATATTTCATTAGTAATGTTTTGATGGTGTGAACACCTGCTATCTAGCAGGAAACTGTATTATAAATTATTGGTTTCTTTGGAATCTAGCAGCTCATTTTCCTACTTAATAAAATCAGAGAGCTGTTCTGACAGCCAACAATGGGCTGCACTGGGCTTAGGCTGTGCCAAGAAAGTTGAGAAATATATCCTTTACTGAAAGTTCTGGAGAGGTGAAAGAGTTAGAAGGATTAAAGACAGTTTTTGTATTTTTAGATTTGAATTCTATTAGTGAGTAATAAGAGGAATCATAATGGCTACTTACTGTCTGGACGGTGGTCTCATTTGCATTAGTATCTCTTTGCTGGCTGCAGTGTTCCATTTACATCAATGTGTGAATGGAAAATCTTAAAAAATAACAGTAGAACTGGCAGGCCCAGTGTAGATATATAATGAATATTTTCCTACTCTTATCTTAGATTGGTATAGAATATCATTGAACAGTTCTTTTGCTGTTACAGAATGAGGCCATAAAAAATATCGGTATTGTGTTCATCTGCAGAGTAATGCAGCTGTAATGACATCCCTTCTTGAAAATAACTTTTGCCATCCAGCTCTTGCTGTGCCAGCTAGCTCCTGTCTACACTGCTAAGAATGTGCTAGGAGGGAATTTAACAGTTTGTATACTTTTCTGCTGATGTTGACATATGGTTAATATGTTTATTGAAATTTACTATGAAGATTTGTATACCTAAAAACATGTTTGAGACTAACAGAGATTGTTGCTTAGTAGCACCCTTGGAGTGAGGCCATGGTAACTCACCTGCTTTTGGTTATTTAAGGAGGCAAGAGTAATGTAAGGGGCACTCAAGCCGTTTATGGAAAGGATTACTGTGCAGTCCATACGAGATTTTATCCCGTCTTCCCTGCAAATCAGTGGGACGTTGCTTCCCACATTTAATTCACCTAGCAACATACCAAAATCTGCTGAGGAAACAAACTAGATTTAACAGCTATTGAATCAGGGAACAGAGCTGTTGTATTCTGAGTGAGATAGCTACCTGCAGTCACCAACAAGGGATTACAGGAAAAGTGCAGGCTAAATATAGACTCTGTAGGGGTAAAGGTATTTCAGCCAATAGCTTGGGTTGCCCTTGTCATGTTCAAGTGTGAAAAAAATTAATTGTCATGGTTTCTATTTAGCAGAATGAAAAGCTAAGTAAAAAAATTGTTTTACTGAGCTGGGAGGAGCACCAAGACACTTTGATGGCTTTTCTACCTGCCCAATGTGGAAAAAGATATGAAAATTCTCTGCGTGGAATATTTAAATCTAGACTATGAGCCAAGCTGTTTCTGGTTAATTTGAAAACCTAAGGAGTTATCCTTCCTTCCTTCCTTCCTTCCGCTAGAGCTTGTATTTTAACTTCGATCTTTATGTACATAGATGACAACTTGTTGGGAGGACACACACCAAGAAAAAACATTATGCTGTGCTTGCTAGAGCTGGAAACTTTCTACCAAATTTGCTCTAAAAAACATTTTCAAAATGGATTGGGTCCCAGGTGATGTAAATCAGCATAAACCAATTTAAATTAATAGAATTCATTGGTCATTTGTACTTGATTTGGTCCACTGGGTTAAATATTTGGAGCAGCATTTTTTGGGTTTGTGACCTTGCTTTGGCAGTTGACGGAGTGGGTGTGCACCAGCATGAATCCATGTGCACGTTTAGTGGCAGGTGACTGAGGGAGATGGTGGATTGCTGTCTCTGGATTGAGTCTCTGGCTTGCAGGAGACTCTGCTGTCACAGTGGTTGCCCAGATGAGATGCTACAAATTTATAAACATATAAATCTGTGCTTTGCTCTCTTCAGTGTTTAGTTTGCAGAATGTCAAAGTTGTGCAGTACAGCTATAGAACAGATAGTTGGATTTGTGACTACTGAATTTTTGTGGGGAAAGATTGTTCTTGAAGAAAATGACAATTACATTTAAGTGAAACTGGCTGTTGTTACAAGCATTAAATATTGGTGTAGGAGTAATGAAAAGATATTTTTCAGTGTATATTTGTTTTCTGTAACTGACCTGTTTTTTTATCTTAAGGTGCTCTTACATCATCTGCATTATTAATTTGTGTTGCAAAATCTTGTCTTAGGTTTCTGTGTAGTTTAACGTAGCATTCAGTATCTTGCATAAGTCCACACTCATTTTGAGAACATTGGGAATTTTCTTCCTGTTATTCTAGATTGATGAACTTGATATACCACTTTAGCATTTCTTCCAGCAGTCATGTGAAGTTTTCCTGCTTTCCAAGTGAATGCTAAAGTGAACAATAAAAACTTTAAAAAATAAATCCAATGCTATCAATCACCAAAAAACAATCAAAGCTTTTTCTAAACCAAGTATATTTACCTATCTTCTAAACAGTATTTGCTAACTATACAAATGTTTAAATATAACACATGTATTCATACTTTTTTTTTAATAGAATACATCTTCTCTCGTGGTCTTTGGCTTTGCATACCATACTATTTTATATTTTTGGGGGGTTTTCTCTAGGTTAGTTTTTAACAAATCCCAAAAATTCTGACAGGGTACAGATAGTTATTTTGATCCTAACATTCATACATACTGTTAGCTTCCACTTTCCTTTTAAAAGTTTGGGGTAGAGGGAATAATTTCTGATGTTGAAACTTCAGGAAAAAAGAATTTGATCAAAATGATGCTGAAAACTGGCATTGATACAGCAAATGGTTAGACTGCTATATGCATGGGAAATGGATTTTGGGTAAGAAGATTCTGGAGAATAAGACTCAGCAGATGTGATACTAGCAGACCTATATAAATTTCATCTGGCATTTCTGTTGTCAGTGTGAAGTCCACTTAAGTGCACAATTTCATGGTTCGCCAGTTACCATCCTTGGCTGAATTTATTTTCAGTGCTGGTGAAAAAAATTGTTGGTTTGCCAGTTGCTGCTCAGAAGTTATAACTTTTGACACAAGATGCATATTCCATCAGGATTTTAAATTTTTAATTCAGTGTTTGTGTTTATTGATGGAAGTTAAACAACATGCAGGTACTGCATATCTATGAGATAATTCATTACATGACAGTAAATTGTGATGTTTCTCTTTGTTTTTCCTAATATGAACTACAAAGGATGAACATTTTTCCCATTAAATTTCTTTGTGTGTATATTATGTATAAGAAAAATGCTTAATTATTCTTAAATAGCCCATACAGATAAAAAAAAAAAGAGATCCATTTATTTAAAAGCAATATTTAATTATTGTGTCCATTGGCCTAACATGATATTACAGTGTTGTCTTTTATCATTACTGGCTCTATGAGGAACCCCTGTAGATATGATGTAGGATTTTAATATTCTTTAATAAAAGCTTTATCTTGTGCATGTAACAGAGGATCAAGAGCTATCTTGTTATATGTTTAGAAAATTTTTACTTGCTGGGGAAAGTAGCTTATGGAAAATCTGATTCCTCAGCTTTGGGCTGAAGGGAATTTTTTCCCTTTATTTTGAAAATGTAGTGGACCTAATCTTCAGGAAACTAATTAATGACAGTATTGTTTTAATATGTTGTTTACCAGCAGTCCTGAAGTTCTCATTCTAGGATTATCATCTCTAAGCCTTACAGTTTAGGCAAAGAAAAGTAGAAAAGATGCAGGAAAGGGAGGAGATTAAAAGAGAAAACTCGTATAATATAGAAGATCTCTGTCCCTCCTTCCCTCCCCCTCTCCCTCCCTCCCCCTCTCCCTCTCTATATTCCTCCTGCCCCTCTCTTTCTCCCCTGCTTCCCAGCAGTAAGCTACTGAAGTAGTCTGAGGGGACAGGAGCTCCCACAGAAATTGCATTGAGGAAAAGTGTCACAGGCCTTGAAGCTCTATAATATACTCGGCTCAAGTGCTGACAAAACTGCAGATTTTTTGATATGTGAACAATGATACAATACTTGAGGAAAGATCCACTGTCCTTGAACATTTTAGATCTTATCCTAAAGATCTGCAATTGAGTTTGGATTCAGTTTTCTCCAGTGCATCACAGAATTTTACTTCTATTCTATACTTAATATCTTCTTTATGCACTCTTAATATGACTTGATTTTAATTTTGCTTTTTGTTCTTTATATTATCCTTGGAGAAGGATGATCTGAGCTCGTCATAGTTATGTTCACATTTCAAACCCCTTATGGAAGGATATCACTATAACTAACAGCACTAGCATATGTAAGGATTTGAAACATCCATAAGGGCTTAGGTAGTCCAAAATTCTTAGAAAAAACCTATTCATGTTTCACTCAAAAGAAATTGTGATTCAGTTTAGTATTACACTAGAGGTACAGCTAAATTAATCTTGAAAAAAATTCAAAACTGTGTAGTTTCGCCTTCAAAGCTTCTTGTATTAAACTGCATAACGCTTTCGATGATTAACCAAAGGATCACCTGGACACAAGTTAAAATGTCAGCTTTCAGAACTCTCTGTATCTATGCAATCATGACAGACTACTCCTTCTTTAAATATTTTAGTTCTCTGTTTTAAGACACCTATGTCTAGTACTTAGCAGAACAATTTTAAGACCAGACTTTTCTTGGTTTACTTGGAATTTGGCTGGTCCAATTTTTAATTAAAAAATAAGTACAGGGACCACATCTCAAAATTATATAAAGAAGTTCATTGGCTGCCATGATTGTATTGTATTTCTATTGTTTAACTTTACAGCTGGCTCAGAGAATTTTACATCAAGTGTTAAGTAGTATTCTTATTCACTTGTATAGCCAAATTAGACTGAGTCATAACTTAAACTCATGGAGCTGCAGAGAAAATAACCAGGCAAATTAAGCCTTGATGAAACTTCAGCAGCTATTTTCTCTGTGTTTAGTTTAATTTTCACCAGTTTCCTTTCCAGAAATGGAAAGTCACTTGAGACTTCTAAAATGTGTGGCAATGTGATTGATGCTTGTGCCTTACATATTCATATAAACCATAACTTTACCAATTGCTCAGTTTATTTGAAGCTCAGAAATAGAGGTGTGGTGCAGGATGTATCTCTTTCAGTTTTTGATGGGGAAGTAGAGAACAGCATGATGAGGGCCCAAGTATCATGAAGAGGAAAGTGACACTTCCAAATTTTTATGCTAATGGGATTCCAGTCCACACATCTCCCTCCCCTTTTTGCTGCATCATTGATCTGAGAAATATAATTTTACCTGGCCCACCTTCTGACCAGACATTCTTCTCAATAACTTTTGTCGCCTTTTGAGGGACTTTCTGCTGCTGCTGACTGTTAGTGCTCCAGTTCTTGTAAGCATACACTTGGACACTTCATCTTTATGCTAAGGACTGATGGGTTTAAATTGTTTTGTTCATTTCTTTGAGAAACATTTATTGCGATTGACATAGTTTTCAAACTAATATCTATCTATATCAAGAAATTAAGATATCAAGAAATTAAGATATCAAGAATGAAGGTACTTAGTTCCCCTTGCAATACGTTGAGTTGGTTTTGGTTTGTATTTATGTTATTTTGTGGTGGTGTTTTTTCTTTGTTTCTTGGGTTTTTTTTTTCCATGAAGGAAAATTAGATTATGCTGAGAACTGAGATTCCTATTAGAGCTGCCAAATGTAGGCAAGGGACAAGATGATAGTTTCTCCTGATTGCCAGTACACGAAGGAGACTGACAGGTTTGAAGACCCATAACTTGTGCCCTCTACAGCAAACTGTGCCAAACAAGAATATTCAAGGGGCTATGAGCCACTGAACCTTCAGAAGTTCAGGTAAGTCAAAGAAGCTTAGGATAATCCAGAGGAAACCTTACCAAAGCTCTGCTACCTTTGAAGATTGTCTATCATTGAGCCAGAAGGATTTGATATATAAAATAGAAGCTTTATTTTCTGGATTTTTTTCTGAGTCATTCATCAAAGTCATAGTTAGGTTAAACAACTATGTTTTTTTTTTTTTTTAAGTTTGATGTTAAAGCTATTAAAGTTTAGGGTTTTTTATTTTATTTTTTTCTTATTTGTATGCCAGGGACAGCAAGAAGAAAAACCTGTAAAGAATGGAAGCTTTCATCTGATGTGAACCTCTACTTCTTCTGTTAAATCTTGAATAGAAGAAAATTTATGTACTTTTTCCTCCACATTTTGATAGTCAGATTGGATGATGAATAGCTTTTGTAGCTTACACTTGAATTAACTGAACCTTTGAAATGGAAATTTGAAAGCAAACCTGTATATTATTTAGGAAATACAAATTCTGTTTTAAAAGTAAGAATATGTTTTAAGAAGGTTGAAATATGTCAGGGTTTAACAGAATGTGAGAAATAACAATGTGTCAAAATGTATGCTAAGGAAAATAAGAATTCCAATTGTACTACAAATGAGCTATTGCCATTTGTCTTGATGACTGACTTGCATAGAGGGCTTACTGCATTTTATAAATTCATACAATTTACTTTGATTGCTTATTCTGATAGGTGATTGGGTTTTTGGGGTCTTTTTAAATAAAGAATATAAATTGTTTTCTTGTATGCCTAAACAATCTTTAAGGTTCTAATTCAAATCTTTATGTCAAGAAAGGTCAGTGTAACAACACCTTTACAGTCTTAAATTTATAGATGTTTAATTACAGGAGTATGTGCAAGACTGAAATTATACACACACACACACACACATAAAAATATATGCACATATGTATGTGCATTTCCCTTACAGTAGACACTCCTCCCTCTTAAGATCGTGACTGCTCTTGAATCTAGAATAAAAGACTACAAAAATAATAGTGGTTTAATATCATTACTTGGATTTAATTCCTTCTTTATCAGAAGTTAGTTTTGCAACCAAAATGAATAGGTTTATACTGTGAACACTTCAGCCTCTGGAAACCCAAAAAGAGAAACAAGATTAAATTTCATACGCATTTTCTGCTTTTACTAAAGATTATACTCATGCTCCAGCCTTTTGTTCACTGTGTAGGAGCACCTGTCAAATTGCATAGGAAGTCTAACCAATTTGGCCATCTATTTCAGAAGTTAAATGTGCTACTTGTTCTTTGCCTGCTAGATATTCACACCATCATTTCCTGACAAACTTAGGCTAAAAAACATATTGAAAGGAAAACAAATGACACCTGTGAGATAAGTTGTTTGACTTCCAAGTCCAAGGCATTGTTCCCTGTTAGCTGTTGTTTCTATATGTATGGCTTCCCTGGAAGTCCTAATGGATGAATGGATGGCTGTCCACATCAAGTTACATATACACTCTTCTCGATTGATTTCCAGTTATAGAGCATGAACCCTGCATGATGTAATCCTCAGTGCTGATTTCCCTCAATGTCCAGACTGAAGGGCCTGTTGGAGCACCCTCTAACTTCAATGCCCCTAACTTTCCCTCGTGAAACAAACTGAGATTGTGGGCATGGTAAAGCAGCCAGCTCCAAATGTATATCTTGATTGCACCGTGATTTTTTTTTTTTTTCCTTACAAGAGTAAGACCCAGATGTTTATCAGCCCTGGTAATTTTCTGCTGATATTATTCTGATCACAAGACAAAGGCTATCAAGGCATGTGCTTCTGCTGGTTGAAGAAAAGGCACCTCATATGTTCTAGTAGAATGTTAACAGCTGAGTTAATACTGTAATTAATTCTTCTTCTACCCTACCCTTAGTCCTTGCTCTTTCCTTCCACTGCTGGTTTGGATCGCATCCTTTTTGCTTTTCAGTTAAGTTTTTCTTGAAAAACCTTGAGTGCCACTGCTGCAATCATAATACTTTGAACAGAAAAAGAAAAAGGAAAGGTTTGGAGGTTAATGTGATACAGCATGGTGTTTTCCCCTGGTGAAAATAAGATAGACCTGCTTTATGTAGCCCTCAGTAGGAAATTTTACATGATTATGTCTTAAATCAGAAGTTACAGAAAGCAATGTAGGTTATTAAAAAGGGGGATAAAGTATTTGCTAATGCAAGTATTCATGCTGAAAGAAGAAATATCAAGCAAAGGGAAATCATTAGTATTTCTCAAAGGTTAGCATTGGGAGTAATTTTCTTAAATGTTTTCATTAATGACCCTTACATTAATAAGAGGGAAAGACTTTCAGCATAATATGCTTACAAAATTAAGTTGGAGGACACAAAAGCAGACTAATATATTACAGAGAGAATGTTTTCTATTAGATTCTGTGTCACTAATTTTTTGCTTTCATTGCTCTTATTCCTGTTGTCATTTAGGCTTTTTCCATTGAGAGCTCCTAATCTGAAAATAAGTGACTAAGGGTAGGTCTTAGTATGCTGTTGCAGCTATAAACTGCTATCGTGATGCATTTGCAAAAAGGGCAGAATGCAATTAGAACTATGTTACATTTAAAAAAAAAAAAAGAGAAGAAAAAGAAAGGAAAAGAGACAATTGGTGCTATTAAGATCTCATTGAAACAAATTATGAAACATTATGTTCACGAACAAAGAGGAAACACAAACTAGAGCTCAAGCAGCTGGAAGCACAGAACACTGTCAAGAAAACGGTGAGCCAGCAAACCCCCTTCCACTGAAAAGGCTTGATTTGTTTACTCTAGCAAACCAAAGGCTAAGAAGAGTTGTGAGTGAAATTCGCAAACCTATCAGGTGTAAATACTGTGAAAAAAAGAACTAGCTGTCTAAAGAGCCATGCTGACACAAATAAGTGGGTATTAATTTACTCTGAATAAATATTATTCATAAACTGAAAGATTCCTAGTTTTTTGAGTAAACAAATTCTGGAATGTTCCTCCAAACAAAATTGTTAGGAAGGAAGCTTCTGTGGTTTTTTTTTGTTTGTTTTGGTTTTGTTTTTATTTTTGGGGGGTTTTTCTGTTGTTTGGTTTTTGGTTTTTTTTTTTTTGGTTTTTTTTTTTTTTTTGGGGGGGTTTTTTTTTGTGAANTTTTTTTTTTGTTTTTTTTTTTTTTTTTTTTTATTTGGAGGTGTCTTACATTGTGAAAGGGATTTAAATCACACAGCATGTTCCGTAGCAAGGGACTTTGCTTAGGAGCCTAAGGCATCTGTTCTAACTCAGTGATCTTATAAAATCTTGCTCTTAGTTTCAGCAGTGTGAATAGACCAAAGAACAGCTGTTTATGAAGTTTTAGACAAGATTAAGAAAGAGATTTTAATAGGAATATTTAAGTGTTTTAAATATCTGGGAAGAGCATTAGAAAATAAAAATTCAGCGTATGTAATAACTTCCCATGTACATATGTTGACAATTTCGGATATACACACACCAATTCTGCACAGAGAGTAGTAGCACCTTCAGTTATTTACACTGCAATTGAAAACATTTTAATTTTTACATTCCTGCTCTATACAGCAGTAGTAATTAATGGAGGCTTACACTAACCCTTTCAGTTATAAAGTGAAAAAAGTTAAAATATTTCCAGCTTTGAAGCTTCATTGCTAACAACTGTATGTGTGTTCTCTAATTGTGCATGGCATACTGCTAGCCAGTTATTCCTGCCAGGCAGTGCTCTGCTTTAAGAAAAACGGATCTTGTTACCGATCATTGGACATATCAGGCTTTGTGTCACTACACATTGGGTTTTCTCTGTCCTACAGGGTCCTTGAGGACCCTTTGGTTAGTAGGATTTAAGAATGCTGTATCGCTGTTTATCATAGAATGAGGAGAAAGACTGTGAATTCCAAAGAATCAGAAGGCATTTATTTTAACAATCCATTCCTTTTTTCTAGAGTCTTTCGCTAGCAGCTACTTGATTGGTTAAATAACACGTCTCTCTACCACCATTGGATAGGACAGAGAGAGCATGTTTTGAGAACACACACAAGAAAATAATAAACTAAAGTGAAAAACAGCACCTTTTATTTTGAGAACAAGAAATGCTTACAAAACTTCTATCAATCTTTTCCTGAAAACAAGAAATGTTTACAGAACTGTTCTCTCAGAAAGTAAATTGTTTTGCCTTGGGAAAATTCAGGCTTGGTGCTGGATCTCTCTAAGATTCACCAAATGTTAGGCCCACAATGCTGTGCAGCATGGAGGAAGTAATCCAGCTGATAGTGAAGCTGGAATGCCTGAGACATAAAGCAGTGGTATTTTGAACCTAAGTCTTTGATCACGTAGACTTTTCATCAAAGCAGGAAAATGCAAGGCGGTTGGTTGAAAGGAGAAACAATAGGAAATGTCAGACACAATTTTGAAGTCAGTCCCAAAGACTGTTTGAAGCCAGAGGTCAGAGGTTATATGTGACTAGATATTGAAAGGGTTGGAGATAACTGTTGGCTGTTTATTTTGACGCACTTTCCTTCTGTAGGCCCCAAGAAATCATCTAAACAAAGGAATGAAGCTTCCGCACCCATGTGTGTGATTCTTCTCAGTGACTTTATTGACTCTTTCTTTCCATTATCAGTGTTGGTCTTCTTGTCTCTCACTAGGCAGGCTTTCTTCCCTTCAGCTCATACCAATGTGCTCCTCACTACCTGCTCTTTGTAACTTTTGCTTTTTCTTCCTACTGTATCATTATTTTTTCTATTCCCTTTGCCCATCTTTGAAGACATCACAGAATGGGCTGAGAAGCTGAGCAGCATTTTACAAAGTATAAGCATATCAGGAAGTTTTCTTTAAGATCTTTGCCCAAAAGACAGGAATTTCACAGATATGTTGATACTGGTAGGTGAGAAGTTCCAGCAAAGACCTGCTTCACTGGACAAAGATGATTCCAGTAACAAGCCAGCTTGTTGCAGAGGTAACACTTTGATCAGTCTTTCACAACAGGCATTTTTCCAGTGATATTGTAGGCAATTTATTGTGTAGATGGAGGAAGTATGAAGGTACGGAGACTTAATGATACTTTGCAAAATGGAAACCTCTTTCAGGAGACAATTTTTTCTTACCCCCCTATTTTACCACCATCCTCTCCTTTTTTTTTTTTTCTTTTTTTTTTTGGTTCTGCTCTGTTCTTCAACCAAGTGAAATTTCAGTGCTCTAATACAACAGCTACAATGTACAATGTACTCCTGTTGTGGGCTTAGGTTTTTAATTTTAAACATCATAGTGATTTCAAAATATAGAAACAGAGTAAGACCGAGTATGTATGAAAAAGGGGAAGAATAGAAAAGCTTGTACTCCTCAGTTTTTAAACAATAAAAAATAAAAGATAGGCTGGATGCAGAGCCAGATGGTGCCCCAACAGTTGAAATAGGAATTGTATCTTATCTCTCAGGTACCTCTTGCTGGAAAAGAGCTGCTGTATTTCTTTTGATCTTGACATATCCTAGTAGTCCTCCAGCATGAACTTTGCATCCTTCTCCTGCATTTCAGGGGTTTGTAGAAGTCATTCAAACAGCCTTTTATGCTAATTTTTAACTTTAGTACATGATTACTTAAGGGAGGCTAGAGCTTCTTTAGCCTGCTCAATGGCAGAGAAAGCTGCTCAGTGCAAAGCTTATATTCTAGAGTTTACGTTCTTTAATATTTAATTCTAATGGGTTGTGTTTTAGTCCTTAATATTGTTGGTGAAAATTATTATCACTTGTGATTATGTGGTGTGAAATCCCAGCATATAAACTGTCATCCATTAACTGTGATTTCCCTTACTTCATACTTGGAAGAGAAATGATGGAAAAACATCCTTATCTGTAGCATTGTCATATTTTTTTAGAGTGCAGCAGTGTTAACTGGGGAGACTGAGAATTAAGAACTTTATTTTCCATGTGTTTATTTCATCCTGGCCTGGTCAAGAATTTTGCTGCACCTGGATTGGGTGCAGAGGAGCCTCTTCTGAGGTTCAGACTTGGGCAGCTAAAGGCACTGCAAAAGACCTCCAGCCTGCCACAGGGGACGAGGGAGATGCATTACCCTTTTATTCCCTTCTCTCTCTCTCTCTCTCTCTCTCTCTCTCTCTCACCTACTGGTCTTTTCCATGCCCCTGGTGATAGTCAGACTAAATAAAATTTGTTTGCATAAGCATGACCACTTCTTAAATGAGATGCCCATTAAAGCTCCATGTTTAGGCATGAGGCCCCTGAAGTTTCCCTGCGTTTATCTGCTTTATAGCAAAGTTAAAAATAAAGGATTGAGTAATACCTAGGAGTCTATAAGATGGATTCCATTTTCTTGGCCATGTCTGAGGATTGCCTGTCTTGTTCATTCTGGAATAATTCACCTTTCTCTTAGGAAAACTAATTTCTGTTGATCTCAACTCTGAGGTCAGTTCAGCTGGTCAGAGCATGGTGTTAAGAATGCCAGGTTTGTGGGTTTAATCCCTGTATGGGCCATCACTTAAGAGTTGGGCTCGATCCATGTGGGTTTTTTCCAACTCAGAATACTCCGTTACTTCTGTAACTTCTTACTCAAAGTAGTAAATTTCTGGAGTTTACATGAATTTTAGCTTAGTGGTGCAAAATTTCTCAAACATTTAGTTTAAAAATTCATTGTGTATCTATAAATATATATATATAAACAGAAATTTGCACATTGCACTGTCAGCATTCCAAACATCTGTTTCAGACTTGGTGACATTCATGTGGCTGCTAAATAGTGCATTTTTTATTTTTTTTAAAGAAAAGGTATTAAGGGGACAAACTATTGGTTGATGCAGTTTCAACTGTATTAAACTACTGCATGCTTGAGATTGAAGTGAATTTATTATCAAGTTGTCTCATTATGTTGCCAAATTGG
Source organism: Irena cyanogastra (assembly GCA_013397155.1). Classification (NCBI taxonomy): domain Eukaryota; kingdom Metazoa; phylum Chordata; class Aves; order Passeriformes; family Irenidae; genus Irena; species Irena cyanogastra. The sequence goes on along the minus strand of VWZV01010916.1, from coordinate 397,583 downwards.
TTTGGAGTTCTTACACTAAAATAAATCTTGTGACATCTGCTACTTGCTGTTCTACCAGTATAGTTTAGGCTTCTGTTAGCTGTTACATGGTGTAGAATTTCTTTTGCTAGATACCAACAACTGTAAAGATGTAAAATGGTTTTGCAATGTTGGAGGTGATAGCTAGAAAAAAAACTCTTTCAGTTAAAAATTATATGATGATACACTTTGTATCTCTTAAGATATTCTTTTGAGCTGTGGTGTACTGAGTAGAAATGGTTTAATCATATTTTTATCCAAAAAAGCATATTTTTTTATCAGGATCTCATAATAACACATACAGCATTTTTTTAAAATAAATCAACATTACTTTTCCACTATCTATTCAATGTCCTATTTAAGAATCAAACAAAATATTTCAAAATCCCAGTGGAATTAACGGTCAGGACAAACATGGCCAAAATATATATATATATATGGTCACAGAAACTTACTAGTGTTTTCATTAAAGTAATATTTTTGTGTAACTCAAAGCAATGAGTTTATTGTATCCACTGCAAAGATGAAATTTATTTCTTTTTACGAGTGATGTGAACAAACTTTCAGTTCTTTCAGTTGTATGCAAGGTCATTTCTGTTCCTTTAATTTATGTCTGGCAAAGCAATTAATCGTAAGATGTTTTTACAGAATGGGCAAGGAAAAGGTAAAAGGAAGTTTCAGTACGAATACAAGGAGAAGCAACAAAATAGATTGGTCAGGCAGTTGTGTACAGCTTCAGCAAGGAATGTAGCAGCTGGAGCTCCTGCTGGAGAAATTTTGCAAAAGCAGTTGTGGTGTGTATGTCATCAATAAAAACTGGTCAAAACCTCAGATAAAAAGTTCAGAACTTATTAAATCATGTGAAACACTAAAGTTCACCTTAGGATCTTGCATTCAGGCTAATTCAGCTTTAAACTGAATGTCTTAGGTGTTGAAAGCAGTACAGCTATATTGTTGCAGTAACCTGTGTCTTTGAATTATCTTGAATACCAGCACTTTCATAAAAATATGGCCTCCTGGAGAGCACTGCTGGGCGGCAAACCACTGCACACCTAGTGTGTGTGTGGACTGATGTATTTTGGCATAATAAAGTGTGTTTCCTGAATTCAGGCCTAAAAGTATTCATAATGACAAAAAGCTTCTTGCTTTGTATTTTAACTCTATGTTTTTAAATTTAAATTTAAATTACTAGAATCTCATAGGAACAATCTGTCAGCTTGGTAGGTCTTGCCAGTAGTTCAATAGGAATTGTTTAGAATAAAGGTTAATATGGTCAATTATTTTTCATTCCTCTAAAGGGTAGGTAGTATTCTACTAAACCAAGTTCTTCACTCAATAAAACTAACTTTATTTTAAAATTTATATAGCATCGCAATTATTCTTGAATAAGAGATGTTCAAAAACACATTATGGTGAAGTATAAACAAGTCAGAACACCGCAGGACAAAGATTTAATATTTATTTTATTTTGTTTGTCCTTGCTGTTTTGGGAATAATAATCTACTCTAAAATGTGAGGAAAGTCAAGACATAAACCTTCTTTTTTTCTTTGCATAATATGGTTGCTTTGTTCTGAGTTATGCATGAGCTATTCTTTTTTGTCCGTTTCTAATATGAATAAATATTTCATGTGAAGATTTAATATCTCATTTTATTCAAATAAGTTAAAAATCCAGTATCTGCGTGGATATACATTTTTTTAAATTTTAAGTTCCTGTCACTTAAGCTGTTAAATTGTCACTGAAAACTTGGCATTGTACAAAGGACAGGAAAGATTCTGATATGCATTTCAGTGTCAAACTACTGAAAAAAATAGTCAGTTACACACCAAATTTGAGGTGTATTAACTATGAACATGATATTTTCTCTATTATTTAGTATAATAATTCTTCTGCAAATTGACTACTAGAGATTTACTTTTAAGAAACGTCTAAAACTGTTTATTCTTTAAACTTTCAACCAGTGTTTTCTTATAGCAACTGTTAAGGAAAATAAAAATTGCTTTTGTCTTTCTTTTTAAGATTATACCACAGATATTAGGCTTTCTGAAATGTTTTGATTTTATGACTTCTGCAGGGATTTACTGCAGTTTCAAATGGATTAGGAATTCTGCCATTCTGGTTAGTGTCTTTGTACATCTGTTTTGTTCTTCCAGAATGTAAGGAATTGAGCACACTTATGGGTGTCTAAATCCCATGGGATATAATCTGAGCAATTTGGCCTTTGAGCTAGAATCCAGAACACTGTACTAAGCCCTTGGCCTCAGAGTGAAATGTGTGATAAGATTAAGACACCTCAAAATGTGATGTATACCAGCTGGGATGCTTGTGCAGCAGTTTGTTCTGAAGAGAGCAGAGGTACATGTCTGAAGTGGTGTTTGCTGCTATCTTCAACAGGGATGGTCTGTATATAGGCCTGGAAAACTGGGAACACAGTTTACTATCTTTTATACATGGAGAAGATGAAAAATTTTCTCTGTCTATATGGCATCATATAAGAAAGTGATTGCTCTTTATGTTCTGTTGCAGAGTAGAAAACCCCAGGCAGATAACACAAAAGCAATTTGTGTATGCTATTACTTGTTTTGCTCTCCTTGCTTGCTCATACCTTCCTTTGTTTTGCACTAATTATTAAATGTGCTGAAATGACGGTCCCAAGTTACAACTCCATTTCTCTGAAAATCTGTTTCCAGCTCTTTAGAGAATTTGATGATATCTCTTTTAACAAAATTCCCCCAACTTTTCCAAAACATGCTATCTTTTCCACAAAGTTAAATGTAGCATGTAAGATTGTTGTTACAGTGTTTATGTCTTACAAATATTTATTACTAATTTCTGAGAGAAAAAAAATGATATGTCTGGGTAAATGTTAAATACCAAAGTGGATGATTCACGACCTCAGAAACCACCTAGAATCCTAGGCTAAAATGCTCAGAAAAGGCCACAGGAAACAATGAGTTTAACTTAGTATATAAAATCTACACTTGTATATGTTCCTGGACTAGGTTACAAGGTGGCATTCAAAGTGTTAATATATATAATGCTACTTCCCACTGTACAACCTGTAATTTAAATGCTGAAATACAGTGCAAGACCTGCAGAAGTGCGTATGGGAGCATCATGAATAGAAAATGAATCTATTTTGATCCTTGATGGATGTTTCAATGAATAACAAATGAGTTTGCAGTGATTGGATGCAGAGAGTGTTAGTGATGTGTTGGGATTTTTTTTTAAACTAGCATAATAAAGGAATTAGCTTAAAGTGATGCTATGTGGCAGGCTGTGTTTAGTTGCCTCAGTACTGACTGTTGGGCTGTCACCTTTTCTTTAATTGTGCTTTGTGCTATTTCATAAAGAAAAAACCCGTGTTCTTTCAAGCTCTTACTTCATTTTTATTTTTTTATTTGATTGAAAGGAACTAACCTATATTTGAAATATATATGTTGAATATACCTTAAGTATGCATGCATTAAACTACTTTCCAAAGGTCTCAATTCCGTCAAACCTTATTAGATCTTAAATTATACATTCTGACCTTTTGTTTTCAAAATACTAGGGAGTAATTCTTTTACCACCAACCCCTTGAATAAAAAAAAAAAAGAGACTGCTCATTTAGGTCTTAGAATAGAGAGAGAGAGAGTAAAGAGGCAGAATTTTGTTCTCAGACCTCAAAGAGTTTCATTAATATAGCAGAAATGTAGCTTGGAGCACTGTTTGAAGGTCCTACTGTCTGGCAGCCAGGTATTTTAGCGCAGGACAGAAATCTGTGATTGTTGTGTAGTGATTCTTATCAGAAACTGTAGGGTTTTGGTTTTTTGGTGTTTTTTTTGTTGTTTTGTTTTTTGTGGTTTTTTTTTTTTTTTTTTTTTTTCTCTCTTTATTACCAAATAGAATGACTTGGCTTGTACATGTGTTTCCCGTCGAACTGGCAGACACAAATCTTTGCTTCCACTTTGCTAAGTGATTATGGATGCTGGTTAGAATAACTAGTTGATGCTTTTAAAATTATTTTTGCAAATAGTTCACCTCAACTTTGTTTCACTTTCTAAGGAATGTTCCTCCCAAGGAGTTTACTGTTGCATTTTCACGATCATTATGTCACAGTTAAACCATGACACTATAAATCAGGAGATGCTTGGCTTGCTTGCTATTCTTTGAAGGTATGTAACAAGAAATAGCTTTGGCTAGCCAGTTGCATGCTTTTTTTTCATAATGGATGCACACTTATCTTGTTTTATTGTTGAAGAGAAAAAAATGATAATGTACCTAGAACTGAACATATGACTGAGTTTTTTAAAATTAGCAGTAGCAGTGCAGAATGCCATCCTGTTTTCTTCTATCTGTGTTCTTTATGTACATATATAGTGGTAATTAAATGCTATCTGGTTAAATTCATCAGTGATTTGTGATTAATTAATTATCTTTGACACATAGATCTAGTGTTAGTTTCAAAATAATCGTTTGCACTAAGGGACAATTTTTGTAAGTCAAAGGCTTTACAGAATTGATTTGGTCATTTGCTGTCCAGGTGCAAAATTCAGCTGCAGCAACAACCTTTAATTTCCAAGCAACCAAGAGGAAAACATCTGCTAGTTATGAATATGTTCTGAATTGGTAATCATAACAAAATAATGCTGTGTCTGTTCAGCTGGAGACTAAGTCAGAAGGTTAAAGGCTGTTGCATGTCACTTATGCTCACTGTTGACTTCCGACTGACTGCCTGTATATTCAAGTTACCCATTCTGTCTCGATAAGACACGGTACAAAAAATAATTAAAAATATTTAAATGTAAATGTTGGAAGGCTTAACAAAAGTACATGGATATATATTATGCACTCTTTTTATGACTTTGTGAATTATCATGCATGAAATTACCTTTTCTTACAATTAGATAACTGGGGTAGTACAAGGTGTTTTGCACATACATTAAATGCTCATGACCTTTTCAGAAGAGTCAGAGCTACATGATTAGACCTGCTGAATTTTACTATTTCAAATACAGAGACCAATTATCATCTTCATGGTATTTAGCTGTATTTCCATTGCAGTCAATGTACTTACACCAAACCAAAATTTTTTTGAAAGCAAAGTCACTTCCAGTGAGTATAGGAGACTGTGGCATCAAGATTCGCATACTGAACTTTTAGACCTCTCCTCTGTCATGAGGAGACAGCTGACACAATTCCAGAATCCTGAGCTCCCCTCATTCTCCCACATGTTCACTGCAAAAGTATAGCATATGCTGCTTAGCTAGGGTTTTGTCTGTTTCTTCTTTTTATAGAAGGTATGTACAGACTCCATGTAGCTTTGATCACAATCTAGGAGTATAATTTATGTACTTGTATTGAATGCAAATAAAGAGTAAGTCTAATTTAAAGTTAGTCCTGATGACCTGTTCTTTTTTGAACTTTGAAGCATCTTCATCAGGAAAAAGGATATGAGAAAAAATCCAGGAAGACTTTTGAAGCAGTGCTTGTATAAAATGCCTGTTCTTCATCTTTATTGCCTTTATTTCGCCCAAACGTAAGCTCACAAGAAATTTATTCGTTATCTTCCACTCAGGGAGATCTGACATTTAATGTTACTCTGTGGTATCTGACATCTCAAGCTCTTCTGCTTTCTTCTGTGGTTTAACTACCAGGATGTGCTATGTCCCTGCTTCTAAGCTAACATGCAGGTTTCTTTCTTTGCTGCTCAGAGTCCAGAATCTGTACAAGAGAAGTATTGTAGTTCAACACAGAAAAATGTCAACAAACTTGGCTACGGTACAGTCTGAAGGAATCTGAGTTTTCTCTGTGGGTGTCAGCCTTGATCCTGGGGAGAATGATGAAGACTTGTTCTTAGGTTTCATGCAGATTCTGGGGTGTTATATGTGGGTGCTGCTGAAAGGCAGCCCCTGTGTAGCTGTCTGCGCCGCACAATGTCTGGCCGTGACCCACACACAGCCATTGTCCCGGCAGAACCACGCAACGTGGAGAGCATCTGCTCCAAGGATTGGCCTTGGAAAGAAGGACTTCTGGATGGACCTGGCCAGGCTCTGGAAGCTGGGAAGAAGTGATTCCCAGCTCCTGGAGTCTGCTGGACCACAACCCTAGATTCACTCTGCTAAATTCTGCACCTGGTCACTTAAGGTTACAGTTATGATTCAAGTTCCTGTCATCATTTACAGCTCAACAACAAATACTTTCATTCCTGTGGATGATATTCTATGATGTCAGGAAAATTGAAAAGCATTTGATGCAGTGAAATGAAAAAAGGAAAAGATAATGAGATACAGTAAAATGGTTGCATTGAAATGCTATATAAAAGACAAAATTATGTGATTTAAGCTGACACATTTCATAAAATAAGCAACATCGGTACATCCTAAGACACACAAGATAAGGAATAGCCAGATGCTCACAAGATTCAAGATATTTTAAATTTACTTTAGTGCTTTCATGTATATAGCACAGGTTTTGCATACAGTGTTGAATAGAAGGATAGTATTCATGTAATTTAAGTGACAGCTGAGTGATTGTTTATTTAACCATTTTTTAACAGCTTCCAAGTTTTGAGAGAAAGAATTACATATTTCTGAAGGATTACATAACTGTACAAGCTGTTGGTACTCAGTTAATTAATACCTTAGAGATGTGGCCCTAACATCTGATAAATTAAATTTGTGACATTAGGTTCTGTAGTGTGAAGAGGAGTGTACCATGCTGCATCAGCCTCTGACAATGGATAATCATCAAAAGTGCAGATATTTGATGTAGCCATTCAACAAATGCAGCCTTTGTACATGATCAAGAGTTCTACATTTCTTGCATGGATGCACATCTATCTCTGTGTGCTTTCTTTGTATATAGCTGCCGAAATTTGGTTCGGGTATTTGAAAGTCATTAAGTGCTTTTTTAGCTACAGATTTTATCTATTTTGTTCCAGTTGTCTGAGCCTGAGTGAGTGATTTAACAGGCCAGTATGAAACTTTTTGTAATTTCTGAGTGAATATATAACTCAAAACTAACTTTGGGTACTTGGATATTTAAGTGTAAAACTCACTGATCTGTACATTCATGTCAGCCAGCTTCTAATATTCAAATGTTCACAGGAAGCAAATTTCAGAGTTAGGAAACATGGTCAAGTGAAAAATTTTCAGATGAGATGAGTATTTCTTGTGTCCCAGTTTTTTTACGCAGTCCACTGTTTGTTGAGGTGTGCTGCTTTAACCCAGTTTACTCCTCCCATTGTCACATAGCTTCAGTGTTGCTTTCTCACACTGAGTGAATTATTTACACTGAATTTGTTTCACACTTTTTCCAAAAGAATTCTTCCAGCCAAAAAAATGGGTTTGCAGCTCGGAGAAATAAAGGGCTGCATCAAGTCTACAGTTATTTCCTCCTAAAGTCCCTAGTGACTAGCACAAGGGTGAAACTTGGATAAAAACAAGATTTGGAGCATGTGAGGCAATGTCTCTGTAGGTTGCCTGTCCAGTGCTTTCAGACTGCTCCTGGCTTTCTATGGGGCCCACAGGCGTTTTGTGTAAAGCCCACTGGCTCCTCTAAGTTAGAGCAACATTCTGTCCACAAAGGTTTCTGGAATTAATGTACATGAGTATCTGTGCAGATATATCTGGACAAGATAATACACAATTTTGTAAGTTTGCGAAATGAATTTTGTTTAAATACGCTTTATTTTTTTTTTATTAGCCTTGTAATATGTTTACTACAGCCAGCAGCTAAACCCTCATGGCTTTTCACTCCTTTCCCTCTCCTTTGGGATAGGGACAATGTATAAGGATGGCAAGAAGGCTTATGAATCAACGAAAAAGACAATTTAATAGATTAAGTAAAATCTGCACAGACAAAGCAAAGCAAAACAAAACAAAGCAAAGCAGGAATTCACTCAATACTTTCTATCAGCAAGAAAATGCCCAGCCACCACCTGGGAGCCAGGGCCTCGGCATTCATAAGGCTGTTTTGGGAAGACAAAAATCATAAACACCATCTCTCTTTCTTCTTCTTTTCCTTGATATTTTCTTGCTGAGCATGACATTACAAGGAATATGACATGGGTCAGTCTGAGTCTGTTCTGGCTGTGTCCCCTCCCAACCTCAGCTCAGCCTCAGCTTCCTCTCTGAGTGGACAGAGTGGGAAACAGAAAAAGCCTTGACAATGTGCAAGCACTTCTCAGCAATGGCTGAAACACTGGTGCATTATTGAGAGTGGTGTAGTTGCAGGTCCAAAGCATGGCACCATATGGGCCACTATGTAGAAATTTGACTCCTTACCAGCCAGACCCTTAAATCATCTTAAATTATCAGATTTTCATCAATAGAGTCTCCTGAACCTTTGTGATAAATGATTATATTTTATGCAAGGCCTTTGAAATACAATTGGTTCTGGCAGATAGAGAGAAAGGTTGAACTGCTTTAGTGCAAATCATGCTACTCTAACCCATGTTTTGGGATTATTATCAGGGATGTAGTATTTGGATAAGAGAAGGCTGAAAACAAGCAAGTGTTCTTCCCACACTTTCTACAGAACTCAGGTCAGAAAAGCACTGGATATGCTGACTTTTATTAGTCACCAAACATAATTTAAAGAGGTTTTAAAAGTACCAGTAAGTATAAAAAGCAGTTTATTTTGCACTTCTTTCCACCTTCTAGCTGCACACATCATTAAAAAAATATACTTTGTAAAGCCCGTAGCTGTTGTAGATAAAATGTCTGCATTTTTTTCACTGAGTGACAGAAGTAATATAGGAAAAATGCATTCAGTTAAAATTCACCATGCAGAGCAAAAACTGGCACCAATATTTCTTGGGGATCGTTCTTTTGTATATGGAAGTTCTACTTGAACTCTGAATTTTATTTTGGGTAATATTTGGATGACATTAACTTAGAAATCTTCTTTCATATGAAATTAAAGCTCTTATAGTCAATTTTGCAAGTAGTCATGGGAAAGCCACAAAAAATGGGACTATTGTTGACCTGTAGGGAGATGACAAGGATGAATGACTGAATGCCTATGCTGTGGATTTACTTTCTGTCAACAGGTAATTCATGTGAAACATTGTCATTTTGAAGCTTGTACAATTTTTTCTTGGCACTGAGAGAGATTTAAAAGTTTCATTTCATCTTGTTGGCTGCAAAGAGTTTTTAGCGGCTTGTTTTAGCTGAATAGTCTCAGATTTACATGGACAGTCTAGAGCACAGAGTGATACTTTTAGGTCTCCTTAAAAAGAATTCTTAAATTTAATTGTAAACATTCATAAAGAAAGAAGATAAAAAGTTGGGTTAGTTTTCCAAAATTCCTGGAAAGAGGTTTTGGATGGAAAGGTGATACCTGGACACTCAGGAATCATTTAAAAATGTGAACTACAGTATGAAACATTGCTAGCGATTGCTTGATTGTATGTACAGTGTAATTTGATACAAATATAAAATATAAATCTCCTGTGCCTGTCAATTCAATTTTTTTTAATAGATCAGGTATACAGGTCACATACATATTGAACATAAAAGTACCTACTCTAAATAAAACCCTAAACTAAGATATATATTGAGTCTTTCCAAATACACTTCATAGCCTTTGAAAGTTGAAGAAAAAATAATCTGTTTTATGCCTAGTGCCATCTGTTTACACAATTTAGAGTTCAGGAAGAGGAGACAACTTTGAAAAGTTTGCAATAACAAAAATAATAATGAAATGGTTATGAATTATACATGGAAAACCAGATATGGAGATACTCTAAAACCAGAATACAGTTCAACCAGAATATGATATTTCACTAGAAGGGAATCTTCAGAGACAAAATAAAGAAGACAGACAGATGCATCTTGGTTCCTATTTTTTTCTCTCTAAGACTTAAGTGGTCCTGACTAAAACATAAAAATTAAAGAGAGATGAAGTAAAGTGAAGGTACAAAGAAGGGCTAACAGTGAAATCAGAAAAATAAAAGGGGAGAAAGCCACATGCAACAGAGAAGTAATGCATTTTATTCTGTTTATAACATGCAAATAGGTTGTGTGTGTATACTGAGGAGCAGCTGCTGCAACAAAGTTTGTGCCTAAACTTCAGCAACAAGTGCTCCTTCCATAAAATATTTTGCTTTAGATTTGCATTGAAAACAAGAGTTGGCCTTGGGCTAGGCTCTTTCCTGTGCCTTTTGCTTTAAAAGTGCATACTAAAATATTAAATGGAAAGTATTCCACCTTTTTTCATTCGATTGTACAATAATTGTTTATTAACCCAATATGAACATGAATGCCTTGTTTTTGAGTTCAGATGTTTTAAAAGCTCAGTTTGTGTTATCTTTTTCAAGATATTCCTAATTTCTCTACGTTTAATTTTCAATCCCAAATCACTAGTTTTTGCAAGGTTTCTGGAATTTTAGAGAAGCTTTTCACCCAGAGTGCCAAAAATAAAAAAATATTACTATCCAGACTATGATACAAGGGATCTGGCCCTTTACCTGCTCTGGCAAATGTAATTGCCTGGTTCATGTTATAACCCAGAGTCATTTTTTGTGCAAAAGTTGTTGTCTACAGAAATATGAAGAACAGGAAGGGATTTTAATTTTTATGCTAATTTTGTGAGATGCAGGTAATGGGAAATTTCTGCTTAGAATAGAACATCAGTTAAGGAGGTCTCCAAAATCTTGACTTTTACTGTAATGTTTGAAATCCTTTTGACAATATGCCCTTTTATTTTGGCATGAGAGAACTCTCATCTGTCTCTATTCAATGCAAAATATTTGAGCCAAATGTTGTGAGTAATTAGCAGTTAATCTGCAACTGTTATTCTAATTTTTAATCATGACTAGCCCTGCTACCCTCTCTTAAAGCTCATTTGCTGGATGTTGCAAGTGGAATTGATATTGACCTAGTCTACCTGGAGACTGCTGAACTTTTAACCTTCCTAAAAATGAATCTTGGGAACTTCTTGTCTTCTTGTCTTATTTCTTTATTTAACTTGTTACTAAGAGAAACAGAAGATAGTAATAGTGATAATGATTAAAAAATAGACTCAGATGGGAGTTTAAATCTATGCATAATTCAGTATCAATTACTCATTTCAATGTTTTTAAGACCTTCTTCGGTGAAAAAAACATATTCCTAGGCATCAGAAATTGTTGCTGAATTTGAAACAAAGAGTAGACTGCAAATGAGCAAGAGGTGCAACAAAAACGAAACTGGCATTTCTGAGCAGACTGTTAAGTTAGTGGAAGAACAGTACGAAAATGCATACGTATATCTCCAAAAAGAAGTATCAAAGTTGGGAAAACCACTTCAATATAAGAACAGAAAGTGACTCAAACTAATGTATGGACATTTTATATTATTTAAATATCAAATAGTATACACTAAAAATATATTAATGAGTGCTTTAACATTCAGTAATGTTCTATAATACAAATATTAAATCTCTTTGGACTTTGCTATCTTTGTCACAACTTCGTGCTTCCACACTATTGAAAATTAAGGTATTAAGTTCCTTTTGAACTATCATGTAGTGTTTGAGATTTCATTCTACTACATCTCTACTACATTGTTTACTGAATTATTTCAATTATATCCTTCTGAAGAACTAAATTTTCTTGTTAATTTCTCAAACTTTTAATGATATCTGGAGTCTTTGTGTGTGTAGAAGAGTTGGAATAAATGAGTAAAAGTTTAAAAACTCAAGGGACGATTGTTTTAAGATGGATTATATTTCTGAACCAACTTCCTTTCCTGGGTTTGCTACGTAAAGAAAATGTTATCTTGCATCAGAAAAACTGAATCATGGTTCTTGTTTTCTCCTTAAATACAAGTAGGAGTGCAGTAAAATCAGTATGACTGGTCAGAAAAAAAAAAAGTTAATTTGACATTTTGAGATGAAAAAAACCCAATGTTTGTGTTGTGCACACAAAATATTCCTGTGAATTTCTTTACCATCCTGCTCTTGAATGTTTAAATGACAGTTATGGGAAAAACACAAAGAAAACAAAACAAAAACCCAATAGCAACAACAATAACAACAACCAAAACAGGCAAAGGGAAATCAGGCATTGCAAATGGAGATAGAGGCCAAGATTCCATATCCATCTGGGCCCAAGTGACTCAGATTAATATGGAAGAAACACATCTTAAATCTAAGGTACTACATAAACTTAAAGAAAATATCAAATGTTTTTGAGGGGATTTCTTAAGATATTTTTGTATGTGTACCACATACAACCATCTTCCTCTTATTAAATGATATTAAATACATATTGGCATTGTTTGCCCATTCTTGACCCCCTGATATTGGGAATTATTCTACAAATCCAGAGCTGTTCTTCATTAATGCTGCTGGGCAAGCATAAAGTATGATTCTGAAGTAATTAGTAGTTTTATGGATAATTAGAATACTGTCTCTGTTCATTAACATTTCAAATCTCATTTAAATGTAAATTGTAATATTCTTCTTCTGTGCAAGAGTGGGTAGTTAGTGTCATTCATGAGTAATAAGTAATTTGTTCCTCATTAGCCATAGGGATAGATAAAGATATAAGTCAACTGTGGATAGCAGATGTAGTTAAAAATGGTTACCTGTCTGGAAGGAGAACTTAAAACAAGCAGTCATTGTTTTTCTGTAATTTTGCATTTTTAATTTGGTCCTAATTCATAATTCAGAACATTTTCTATTAATTGGCTCTTTACATTATTCATAACGAGGGTGTGAAAGTACAAAAACATTTTCTCTGAGTGACTTATGAGATACAGTGTAAAATTTTAAAATACTATTTTCATATTGTTTCAGATGAAGCGCATTTATAATGCAGAGCTCTACTTCCACATATTCTTCAAAGCACTAGAAGAAATTCCCAGAAATAATGAAGACTGGCTATGTATTATTTTTATTTTAAAAAAATGCAAACCTAATCACCTTATTTTGACTGTAGGATGGCTTGAATTGATTTAGAAGAATAGTTGGAACTTTCCCCTGAAACTATATTGAAGTGAAAATATTAATAATAATAATAATAGTAGTAGTAGTAGTAGTATAGAAAAAGATCACAAGTTTGCTTTCTGTTGCTTAAGTTAGACATCAGTCTATGGGTATGCCACTTGGATAACAGAAAAAAAAGGTGTTTTGGACTCTTTCGCATTAGTAAAATGTGGAAAAGAAATAGGAATTTGCAAGCCATTGGTGTCATACTGATGGTCAATAATTCAACTCTTTTCTCTAAATAACCTTCATTATTTCTGTACTATTTTCATTGAGGTTCTTAGCAAAAAGCAGTTAAGGCAGTTGCATCAAAAATTGATTTGAAGTATTCTAGTGAGTGAGGGATGAATTACGGAGCAAGATGATGAAATTTGTATGTAATAAATGAATGAGAAGACACCTAAATATTATTAGCAGACAACCAACAAGCAAAGAGAGGGAGAGCTGCAAAAAATTAAGACTGCTTTTTTAACGTCACTGCTTGATTAACAATGTTGTCATCAAAGCTATAGGAATCAAATGAGACCTGGTAATAGTCATGGTAAGTTAAAACAGGAAAGTGTGTGTGCCTGTATAGGTATAACAAAATGATTTTACACTTCCTTTATTGTAAAGAAGGTCTACTTATTTACATTTTTATGGATGCAGATCCTTGAGTAGACAGGAGCTATGCATTGCTCATGCCTATGCATAGCTGAAAAACATATTATAATTTTAGTAAAATTATTGTTCTCAACCACTGTCTGTTAGAAGCACATCAAATTATATTGATAGGATCTTTGCCTCTCTGATTAGGAGGGGAGTTTTTTGATTGCTTTTGTAAATCTATTTAATGAAAACTTCCTTATAAAATTTCTAACATAAGTTTGTTGATGATCTAATCTCTGTTTTTTTCATGAGTATTGTATAAAATTTTAACTCTTTCTTTGTTTCCTTTGAGCAACCTTATCAATGGAAGGTGTCCCTTGCCATGGCAATGTGATTGGAACTAGCTGACCTTCAAGGTCCTTTCCAATTCAAATCATTCCATGATCCTCAATCTACTTATTATAGGTCTCAGCTCTTAGCTGGCAAATGCTGTACAGAATAACTACTTTTGGACTATTTAGTAATAAAAGCTTTTAATTTGTGTATCTCATAGTTGCTCTATGCTTGTGTCAAAGTGAAAATTAAATATTTCTTATATTAAAGATGATCAAGAGATACCATGTACAGTTCTCTAGAAGAGGAGCTTATCTTGAGGGCCTTTCATAGTGGCCTTTATATTACTGAAAATACCTTTTAGTATATATCAAAACACAGCATTTTTCTCCAAAGCAAAACCTGATGATGGAAGACCCTTGTAAGGTTACCAAATATACATTGGTTTTTTAATCTTTTCATTTCCAGACAGTGAACTTCTAGGTTGTAACTGAAAGTTTTCCTATTACTCTTTAAATCCAAGAGTTTGTGAATTATTTTAAGTCCAATTTCTTTCTTTCAGTTATCATAAGAAGCTCATTCTTTCTGTTTGCTATTCCAGTGTATCTCTCAGTTGACAAAGTTTCACAACCTTCACAGAATATATTAAAAATAGGTCTAGAAGGAAAGAATTGTTTGAAAAGAATTTGGGTCAATCCTCTGTATGGTTACTTTTTTAAAACCTTCAAATATGGAGCGCCATCATATTCCCAGGCAATCTGTCACACTTGTCTTCAAACTTTGCTTTAATATCTAACCTGATTATTTTCTATGGTTCCATTTCACTAGGTTCTATTCATCAAAGACCCGAAGGAAAGATTGGTCCCTCTTTCTTCAGCACAACAGTATTTGTGTCTGAAAGCTGCAATCATAAACATTATGATCTTTTCCTTTTTTGGTTAAACAAACTCATTCATTCCTCTTTGTGAAGTCATATTGATCTCCCTGAATTCTCCTCTGTTAGTCCCCATCATTCTAGACAATCAGGGCACAAGGTGAACCCCGAGTTCAGCACTGGGGAAAGCAAAGAGAGTAATTGCATATCTTTCAGGCAAGATTTTATGTTTATACATGTCAGCATGGTTTGCCTTTAGAGTAGCATCATGACATAATTAAGTAGCATGTAATTTTATAAACCCAAAGACCTTTCCTGAACAACAGGTATTCTCATCCTGTAATTGGTTAAAAAATATTTCTATTTATGTGTAAAACCTTGCCTTGTCTTTATCGACTCATACTCTTTACTTTCCTCTAAGAGTATTTTTTCAGGGGGGAAAAAAGGTGTTAAGAGATTATGAATTCTGATCTTTATCTTCAGCATGCCTGCAAACCATCACAACTTTTTTTCATCAACTGCATATTCATGCATGCAGTGTTTATATCAACAGCCAAATCATTAATTGAAACACTACACACAACCAGAGTCAAGATAGATCCCTTGAGGAATGACATTACGAAAAGGAGCTACAGGCCACAGTATAAATGTTCTATCTGTACTATGTTTCTTAATTTGTATATGAGAATGTCGTGTGAAATCATGCCAAAATCCCTACATAAAATATATCTACAGTTTCCTAGTTATTATTTTTAAACAGATCTTCTACCATGCTATACAAAAAGTTGAACACTATTTGACTTTAATGCTTCCAAATTTTGTTCGCTCCTTATTTTCAGATGTTTGTTGATTATCTCATATTTTTCCTGTAAGCTCAACTAAATTTAAAAGAAGGATAATATAATCTTCTATAATTCTATATTTCTTCATTTACCTTTCCAAATGTAGGCCTTATAATTGTCCCTTTCCAATACTCTTTAGTCCTATGTGTTCCCATTAAATAGGATAAACATGAAAAATTTCTGAATATTTTAACTAGTATTTTAAGGTTGAGTCAATGATTTCTTTTCAATAAACACATTGATACAGTGTAGTTAACTCACATTCTTACAATTTTAGTTTTGCACTAAATAGTAATCTTGAAGAAACTGGAAGTTATCTTCTTCAGTGTTTTTCTGAGTCGGTAGTATCAGCTCTCTGTAATAAATAAAGCTTCATCCTTCAAAACTCAACGTAGCACTTACATGTTTACAAAGATTTCATGAGAGCTTTTGAGCTGTACATTCACCATATTCTTGTTATTTGGAAGGTTTTTTCCAGATTTGGTCTTGATGGGATCTGTCTATCACTTGGTCTTTATGTTAATCTTGTTCATTCTTGAGAGACAATACTTTATTCCCTTGTCTGTCACTCAGACTTTTCAGATTGGTTTGACTATTTGTAGCTAACTTTTATTGAGAGTTTCAATTTTGTTTTGTATTTTCAAACCTCAGTAAAAGTATTTTTAGTTGATTGTTCATTGTCTGACTAAAAAAAAAAAAAGAAAAAATAGAAATTAGAACTTTGAGAGTTGTAATGAGCATCCATGCAAAAATAGAGGCATTTTTACTTGAGAAACTTTGAGAGAGTAGTATTACCTAAACAAAATTTATTTATAAAAAAGCATCTCACATTTTATTACTATGATGCATAGCTGTAAGAAATGATCTTTAACCAGACACTGAAAATATTTAAAGCCCATGAGAATTTGATAGCTAATTCCTTTGCTTTTGTCTACTCTGTGTTGACTCAATGATATTGTCTTATATCTTTTGTAAGAAATGTGATTTTCCTCATTGATATGGATTAAAACTGGTTTTTTTAATACTGTAAGCAATATCAAGTGCCAATTTTCATTACACTGTCTTTCTCTGCTCAACATTTCAGTGAAAGAATATGATTTAGTCCAGCAAACATTTACTGTCACACAAAATTTTCTACTTTATGTTACCCACTGTTTGAGTACAGCGATTGAGGCAGTAATTGCCCTGGTTTCACTAGTCTTCACCTACTTCCATTGAAGAGAGCAGGAGTCTTTCATCAAAGTTCTTTTCTGAGGCAGAAACTGCTAAACAAACATGATAACTATACTTTTGGGTATACCTGATAAGAATTTAGAGTGTCTAGAGATGCTTAATTTCTTAACAGGGAACAAATCATTAGCATTCAAACTTAATGAGTAAAAGAGATTGTAATGATCTCTATTTACAGCAGGTACAAATGAGAGTAGCTGCTTTGTCTTCAGTGGAGCTGTGTAAATAAATACCGGCTGAGAATTTGGGCCAAGAACAGTAATTTATCAGATGCAATTCTGTTTTACTAAGAGAATAAATGCTTCTTTTTAACGTGTAATTCATCTTCATGCACTATAACCGATACACAGTCTGCTGTGTCTGCCTTAACTAGCAGTAACTATAGCATGAATTTTATTTTGTTTTCTTTTTCCCTTTTTCCAGTTTGCATTTAGTATTTTAGGAGGCGGTAATTTATAATCCAGTAATAGTGTCAGAAGGCCTACATGGATGCCTCTGACAAAACACAAACTTCAGATGAGAGCATAGAAGAGATGGAAGAAGGATCTGGACAAAAAAGAGGAAATGTATAGATACTATCTGAATGTGCAGAGATGAGGTTAGGAAAGTCAAAGCCCATCTGCAGGTAAACATGTCAAGGAACATAAAGGGCAACAAAAAGAGATTTTGCATGTGGCAGAAAAAAAACTAAGGGAAAATGCAGACACTTTGTTAAATAAGTCAGGGGAGTTGAAGGCAAAGGACATGGAAATAACCAAGGTACTCTAAACATATCAAGAGGATGATTGTGACTTGTCAGCTTGGATTTACAAAGTAGAAATTGTGTCTGACCCACCTAATGACTCTACCACAAAATTGCTTGCTTGGGGAACAAGAAGAGAACAGTGGATGTCATTTATCTTGACTTTAGTAAAGCGTTCTCTCACAATATCCTTATTGAAAAACTGATGGAATACAGATTAGATAAACAGACAGTGAGGTAAAATGAAAAATGAGTGAAGGTTGTGATCAGTTTGTGAAGTTCAGTTTAGAGGCCAGTCATGAACTAGTGGTGTTCCTCACAGATCAATCGTGAGGCCACTACTGTTTGACATGTTCATTAAGAATATAGATAATAAGGTAAAGACCACCCTCTTATGAGATTTTATCTATTTGTTTATGTGATGGGGAGATTAAGATGGAGATGGCATCTTCTCAGTGGTGCACAGTTGAAGGACAAGAGGCAATGGAGCACAAACTGAAACATGGGAAATTCCTTTTAGGCATAAGAAAAACTTTTTTACTATCAGGTAGTCCAATCACTGGACCAGGCTGCCCAGAGATTTTGTTGAGTTTCTGTCCTTGGAGATATGTGAAGACATTTTAACATAATCCTAAGCAACCTGTTCTGGCTACCCCTGCCTTGAGCTGAGGGGGTGGACTAGGCAACTTCCAGAGGTACTCTCCAACCTCAATGATTCTGTGAGGCTGTGAGTTTACTGATAAATTCAGCAGGGTACATTACAGTAGACGGTTTGGTCCTTGTTCTGTAAGATAGACTGGTTTTTTTCCTATGAAATCACTTGTCTTGCATTATAAAGGTAACTTTTTGTTAGGCTTTTGCCCTGAGAGATCATAAACATATGAGAATGCATATAGCAATAATCACGGTAATGTTTGAAATAATTTTTAAATAAACGTTTGGAATATATATATATATATGTGAATCAGCTTTCCCTGCAGATTAGCTTTTAATACCTTATTGGATGATTCACTGTGGCTGAGCAAGTGCTTCTAAAAGAAATATATCGTCAGCAATCCTTTAATGACATGATGTCTTTAGATGAAGACGATCTCTGATTCTCTTTTTGTTGTTTTCTTTTTCTTTTTCTCCCACCAAAGGTAAATGTCCACATTACAAAAATGTAGATGTAATTGTTTGTTTGTGGTTGGTATTTTTTTTTCCCAAATAAAAATTTGACTTATGATAAACATTTTGTTTGGTATGTTCAAACAGGGTTAGGAAGAAGCCTTTATACCCTAAAGGCCAATCTGAAATAAATAACATGTTTTTTTTTATGGTTCTTTTAGATAGTGCTGAAATGTAGCTTGGTATTTTTAAAAATCAGTAACCAGAAAAAGAGAAGAGAGAATATTGGACATAATTTTCAAAACTATCTCACCTTTTGTTTCCCCTCTGTTCTCCAGAGAATGGAGCATTCTTCAGATGATTCTGCCTGAATCTTCTGAAAGGATTATTTCAAATCCACAGTCTACGACTGTAGCTATCCAACTGCATTTATCTACTTTGGAAGATGTCCAGGGAAAATATATTGCAATGAATCTCATAAACCATGTGAGGCAAAACTGCTGCACTGTTCCATGCCCCAGTCCCAACCAGCAGTGACACTGAAACTGTACTCTCAACAGGCACACACAGGAAGAATACATGTGTAGACCACGTGTATGCATGCAGAGACAGCTATGGCTAACTTCATGGGTTGGACATGCTCCTAACTTAAAAAGACATGTGTCCCTCCTGGCCCCCCAGGCTGCAACACGTGCCTGCCATTTTACTTCTCGCTAGAAATTCCACTTGCTGCAGTTGCTGGCAACTGGGCTTTGGGGCTCTGACACCTGCCATCCCCATGGCTGGCAATCGATCTCACTCCATCTTCAGCTGGCATGCAGGCCAATCAACCTGTGTTCCCAGTCCAGATAGTGGCGCCCATTACTTCAGTCGTTCCAGTTGCTGGTGCTGTGGACACACAGGTGCCTATGCCCCAGGAACCTCCAGGTTTTGGTGCTAGAAATTTCTCATTCTAGTCTCTCGAGCTGCTGACATTACAGACCTCCAACCTGTGGTCTGCACAATTGCTGCACTCAGACCCTCCAGTACACACATGTACACAGGAAGAGAATTAGAAAGAAAGCCAATAAGAAGTTTGACCAGTTTAAATTGCTCAAGTGCAGGATGTGGCTAAAAAGTGTAGTGATCATACATTATTTATTTTCAAGCAACCAGCCCTTTTATCGCTTATCCCTCTATTTTCCACACACTTTTTCCTTCCCAAATTCCCTAAATCCATCCCTTTCTCTGCCTTTTGTTCCATCTCCTATCATCCCATACTGTGTCCTGTGCAATCTCTGTGTGAAGCATCACCCCTTCAGCCGGCAGGACTCTTCATGCTTGACTCATCATGACGGGTTTCAAACCTGTAAAATGGGACTGAGGGTCTTCTAGGACAGCCATGAGAGGGATCTGAGCAGGATATCCCTTTGTCTGGATCCATATTGGCTTCTTGCCTCCTACTGTGAATCTGTGTGCCTCTAAACTTCCGAAGATAGGCCTGATATGGGCTGATAGTTCCTCTGATGGACTTGAGAGCAGCCAGGGTAAGGATCCTTTTTAGGTGTGCAGATGGGCTTTTATTACCTAATCTAACATAATGGACTGCATTTTTTTGAGTATTGTACTTGGGCAAAAGCAGTTTATTTCTCCCTAGAAAGTCTCTAAAAATCCAGCAGTGATTTCTATAGGTATAGTCTGTATTTTTATGAGTGTGCATTCAGAGTAATATAAGGGAGTTAAACAGTTATTTAATGATGTTAAATGTCTACCTGAGCCTCTTTTTATAATGGGCAAGACATGTCGTTCTTGGGTGATATACTTTAATGGTCTCTATGCTAATATCTTCATTGCCTTCCAGCCATTTCTGGGTAGGTAGCCAGAAGAAAACTCTGACTTTTGGTACTGTCTCAGCCAAATGAGGTACTTGGACGTCTGTTCTGGACAGGTAGCACCTGGACCTTGTATCTAATCTCTTTAAACTTTGTGGCTGAACAACTGTGCAGTCTATTTGAACTGTTGAATTAATTATATTCCTTGTCCATTTGAGCTGCCTTGACCTTATCTAAGGTGGATTCTGAGTTAAATTCATTTTGACAGGTGTACTACTCCTATCTGTCTCTGTCAGACTGTCTTCTACCTAAACATCTGACAACTTTACAGTCAGCTTGCTTTGCCCTTCTCCCCGAGTAGATTAATGTTATTGTAGCCTACTGGACTCTAGAGAGATTAAGAAATGCTTCCTTGTTTTTTTTAGTAGTTCTTAGTGATGTCTGAAGAAATGGTGATACTACCAGTGTGGAACTTTGAAACTCATGAGTCTTTGAACTTGTGTTACATGTGTGGATTGCACAGCTGCCAGGCCTTGCCTAGGAGATGTTATTTGTCATTGACTGTAGAGTGTAAAATCATAGAATCTTTAAGGTTGGAAAAGACCTCCAAGATCAATGAGTCCAGCTTTCAACCAAATACCACCATGTCCACTAAAACCATATTACAAAGTGCCACATCTATTTGTTTTTTGAACACTTCCAGGAGTGGTGACTCCACCACTCTCTTGGGAAGCCTGTAATGTACAACTTGAAGATACCTTCGCACAACTTGAGGCTATTTCCCCTTTCCTATTGAGTCCTAACAAATGTTTACATAAGTTAGAGAAAACAACAGGAATATTTATGGAGATTTGACCTGTGAACCCTTCGCACCTTTGCAGTAAGTAGTACGTTCCATTTTTTGATACACCAGAAAGGATAGTTAACTTCTGTGTTAGACACATTTTTCTGTACAAATTTCTTATGAGATGAAAAGGCAAAATTGAATGACAGTTAATACTTTCTTTAATTGCTCCTAATGTGGGTGCTTTGAGACTTTAATAAAGGTTTTTGATAAAGGATAGCAAACATATATTGTGTGTCAAAATAAACAGCAGAATATTATTTTTTATTCCCTTCATGATATAATGTGCATCTTCAGGAAATGCTTAGTTCAATAGTGAGCAAGAGTGCTGTTTTCAGAGAAAATTACACCTAAAGGGTAAACTCTCCATCTTTTATCCTAAGAGGACAAAGAATCCCATCTGCTAAGTGAGTTGTAAAATGGGTGGTACAAAATTTTTGTCCAGTAGCTTTCTTCAGTGATGATCATATTCTTACGTTTGTTGATACACTAAACCATCTATTTTATTTTTAACTACGGTTTAAAAACTCTGCTACTGATGAAGCTGTTTCATACCTTAACTGCTAGGTGCTCATTTTCACTTATTTCTGTTCTCTTATTATATTTCTTTTTCTTCGCTTGTTTGTTTTTTGGTTTTTTGGGTTTTTTTTTTTTTTTTTTTAGCTGTTTTCTTTAGAAAACCTATTAGGTGTTCAAAATATCCTTAAAAGCCTGTTAAGAGTCCTTAATATCTTGGCTGGAAAGATTAACAAACTGCAGGAACTCTTTGTGTAGTGAAAATTTAAAATATCTAACATATTATAACTGTAACAGACAGCCAACAGTCTCTGCAGATACCGGAAAAAAAATCTGCTTAGGGGCCTGGAGCAGAAAAAACCTCAAGCATATTCAGTTAGGCTTATTAGCATGTGAAGGAAAAAACACATTTCAACATTCAGTTACTTAGAGTCATTGCCTTTAAGGGGAATTGGAGAAAGTTTCCTTTTCCTTTATGATGTATAATAAGGCTTATATTTTTCTCCACAACACAAATGCTTTTGCTAGGAAAAAAAAAAAAAAATTAGATCTTTGTTTCCTCCTTTTTGCCTGAAGATACTGGAAGGTCTTTGAAGGACAGAAACAGCATCACATGAGGATACTGTCTGAGTCTCAGCCTCTAGAGAAAGGATGTAGATTCATATTTGCCATGCATTTAACACTGCAGGTTATGCAATACATAGGTTTAGTTTGAAATCATTGGCATGCTCCCTGCTGAGTTCCAAGATCTTTTGAATTCAGAAGAAAGGTATGTAGCTCATCTGAGCTCAGTATGTATTAATTTTCCCCAGTGTTATTTGTAGAAAACATAGAATCTAATTGTGGTTTCTGTTTGTGAGGTAATTGCCTTGAAGAACATGCTGGGAAACACAGATATGCTGAAGTGTGAGTAAAAGCAACGTGGAAAGGGAGAGTTTGGTGAAACAGCTTCATTCTTCGGCATCTCTGAACCTAGAACAACTGGCATCATTCTTGTCACAGAAATTCATGGGGCTACTTTATGGTGCACCATGGTGCACTTTATGGTGCACAAATCATGGCGACATTTTAGTGATCTACAGGTTTGAGGTGTATTAGCTTTGACATGTGTTGCTGAAATCAGTGGGAGCTTAAAAACTTGTATCTGAAATAAAATATTTGTGAGCAGGGCTTCAAAGCTATTGGAGCTGTGAGTTAGTTGGAAAGATGTTTGCCAACATATATTATAGACGTATATTGCAAGAATGGTGTAACACTTGCTAAATAATTACAGGAGCGGAAGTATATGCTTTGCAATGCTGCATAAGAGGAGTACTTTACAAATGCAATCAGTAGCAACTGTTTTAAGAGGGAAATAACTTTTGGAAGAGCTTAATGAACCAGTACAATTTCTTAAAGTTATAAATATCGAATTTCTCAGTCGGATGGGATTTTTCTGTAGAGGATATAAACTTGATTATAAGACATAATGCCTCAGACAACAAAAGCCCTGAGGCGCCAAGCATTTTAAGGCAACAATACCAAAGTAGCTCTGAGTAGAAAGGCACTCTGAGCCATAAAATAGACTCGCTTTTTGTGACTGCCTTTTGCTTCATTGAATTCGTCTCCATTTTTGCAGAGTGATGGTGAAAAGAGCATAATGAACTATCAAATCAAAAAACCTAAATATAAATTGTTGCAAAAGATGAACGACAAAAGGACCCAACATACCAAACATATCTGAAATCTGCCACAATCTGTCAGTCTTAAAAGCAGAACCCTGACCTCCTTAAGAGACTATATTGATGTGCAGAGAAAGGGGAAAAAAGGGAGAAGAACTCACCACAAGTGGTGAGTGGTCCATTTGTCACAGGATACTGATTTTTTAAGCTGGCATTCTATGAGAAATGCTTTGGTTTTCACTTTAAATTCTGTGACTACCTACTTTGCTTTTTTTCCTGGCAGAGTCTAGCACTTAGCAAACAATACAGAAGAAGCTGTAGTTGGGTCTCTACTGTACTCTGATGCAATGCTTCTTGAAGGTATCAGAAAAACAGTGAAACTTCTGGAAAATTTTTTTGGGCAACTTGTTTTGTTATATACCTATTGCTTTGCCAGAGAGAGTGTGAATGTAGTAGAACAAATTTTATTTAAACTAAAGTAAAAGGCCAGAAGTACCCAAGTGGGAAATGAAAAAGTCCAAAATTCTGTAATTCCACAAAAATTGCACTTTGGGGAGTACTTCAAATTGAGCCAATCTGCCATAAGTTTGTGGTGCTCATATGATAAATTTTTGTATTTGAGTAGCAATGAAATGAATGTTGTATTACATCTGAATTGATGTATGTATCACTTAGGGAATTAGAGAACTCTGGAATAGGAGCATTTGCAGACTGAAAAATCAGGCCAATTTTAAGCTTTAAAACTGAATTTTACTAAATTCTCTCATAGGCACTATACTTCCTGCTCATGGCCGTTCTTACACAATATTAATCAACATTGCTATATATGAAACATGTAGTTTTTAAGATTCTAAATTATCTTTGAATATACAATTCCACATTTAATAATGACTGCAGTTCTTGTTGGTCCTTACTTTCAGAGACCTGAATGATCAGGCTTAAGAGTTCTTTGATGAGGCAAGTTGGAAGTGAAACAGGTTTGCCTCTTTCATCTGTCACATGCCAGATGTTTTTATGCTATTGCTCCTCCTGAGAAGAGGAGTCTGCTTACCTGCTTGTTTGGTTTGCTTCTGTCCTGCCAATTGTTCTTCCAGGACGTTCAGCTGGACTTCTGCCACTTTTAACTCCCTCTGCTTATCTGTTTTTTTCCTGACAATTTTTATTACTTGAGTGCCTCTTACCTGAAAATGCATTTACCTGCCTTTGCCCCTTTTGTTCACATACTTTACAAAAATTTTGCCTGGCTATGCAATCACAGTGTTGCAAAATGCACGCATGTATTTGGGTTTAAGCCACGTTTAAACTAATTAAGTACTGATCGGTAATTCATAATTAATAGATGACAAAGTCTTTAACATTGTATGAATCAAATACAGATTTTCCAATAGCAGAAATAAAAGTTCTCTTTAGCTGAAGAATATTTGAGAACTTTGAGTTTTTGCCACTATATTAGATCTGAGTTTTCTACCATCTTATCTGTAGGTCTTAAGGTGATAGAAGAGGTCAGTATAAAAATCCCGTGTACACTCTTTCAAAGTATCAAGAGTATTTCCTTAAAGTAATTAAGGCAGAGGATTTATATTAGTTGTAAAATAGCTCAGTTTAGTTCTAGTTTGCTTACATTTCTGAAGGTAATTTGTTAATATTAGAAATATATGTGTGGTTTTCTTAATGCAAACACATAATAGCATTTTCCTAGTAGCGTTGAGAATAGCCATATACCCAGTTAACTGTGTTGCACTTCAGATACTCACAGGTAGTGCATAAACAAACAAACAAACAAACAAATAAATATCTAATTCTATGGATCTGGAATGTCTTCAACAACATCTGCATGAGACATCAACCTTTCAATCATATGAAAGCATTCCTGAAATTGTGTGTTGGTGGTTTTGGTTTTTTAATTGTTTCTCCTAGCAGAAATAAGGCTCAAGATTTTGGAGCACGATGCTTTTGTTTTATTTGTCTTTGTTCTGAATGATGTGTGTCTGTGGATATCCTCACACATTTGCACTAGACAGTTTGGAGGCTGGAATTGTACGATAAATTGCAGAATCATCCAAGATAATTACTTCAACAGCTCCTGAGTAAGCAGCTATTCCTTCTCTGTCATTGTTTTTCAGTTAGAAACTCTTCGTTGGCACAAACAGTTCAAAGCAAAAATTAGATTTCTTATGAGGGTTTTTATACAGATCGAGAGCAGTCGCTGTCTTTTTCTTTACATTGAACTCTAAGCTTTGTCACCATTTTATTCTAGGTTTATTTTAATACTCTGAAATTTTTTGTTCTTATTGTGATGCAGGACTGGTTTTGTTTAGTACTGTGGATGCCTGGCAGATTGCTTTAGCTATTCCAGCATTTAAGAATATTAAGAATAATAATAAATAAAAAATTAAAGAAAATTCTGTTTGACAAATTAAATGTTTTTACTACCTCAGCATAAATAGCCAGGTATGAAAAAGTTATTTTTTGAGACTAAAATAAAAAGATAAATATTATTACCTTGTAGCATAAAAACTTAGGCAAAAGAAAACATTAATATTAAAGATATTTGCCATCAGCTGATGCTCTCTGAAAAATACTCAGCTAGCTCCTCAATGCCATCCTTGGGCGCAGCTGCATCACCTTCCACAGACCTCTGTCTTCAAGTGCTGTGTATGTTTTGCACCATGGTACAGGAAACAGGACGTACCACGCAGCTGCTCCCTCACTTTTGCCTCAGGGCCTTTACTGCTTCTCATGAAGGTTTCACATGGAGATACAGAATTGAGGGCAATTGTTCGGTGCAGAATGAGTATCTCAAACAAGCTGTTGCTCGGTGTCTATTTCAGAAGAACTTAAACTGATGTTTAATGGCACTTGAAGATCTAATATTTCAGTTTCTTAGGAAAAATAGTCAATCTTAGCTTTTAAAAAGTCTATACTCAAGATAAATTTAAGCTATTGGTATAGTTAATGTGATTATAGTGTTTTTTCGTCATAGCTTTTTTTTTCTGGAAACTTCCACACATACACTTAACACCTGTCAATTTATTACCTCTAACACACAGAAAAATGCATTTCCATGTTTCAAAATCCCAGCAGATTTTTCATAAAATTTAAGTGCTGATTTTGGTTTTAGAAATCAAACCTTTTTATGACTCATCTGATTATGTTTCTTAGAAGCTGAGTTTCAAAACCATAGTGAACAACGCAGCATGTTTAGTTCAATTCAAGAGCTAGTAAAATCAGGAAAATAGCTTAGTGAATCTCAGATGCATTATTTGCTTTATACAGTGTGTGGTAATTACATGGTCAAGCCTCTCAGACCAAAGATTTTTTTCTGTTGTGCTACAGCAATGAACTGTTGCAAATGGATTGAATATTGGTGAATTGTATCGACCGATATATTTTTAAATTGCTCTGTCTTATGCCATGGAATATGCAGTGTTTTACCTCATGATGACAAAGCTTTTGTTTTTGGAGACTGGGCTGCTGACGCTTTTGCTAAAGGTGATGATATAATGTCTGTAATGCTGAGAGTTGCTTCTGAGCTCACTTTGAGAAGATCTTGTGAATCTGGTAGGTGGCACTTTGTCAGAGCTAGTCCTATTCACTGTGAATTTCTGAGTTGAGTAATAACTTGGTACTAACTTGGGCTGAACCCAAGTCTAAAGAGACAGTTTTTTTGGCACTGGTTGCAGATGGCATCATTTAGGCAGCCACATCCAGAAAAACTGACAAAGAGTAAAGATTCAGTCCTTTAGGGCTATCATTCCGTGTAACAGATTTGTTTTACTGTACAATATCTTTTGTAGTGCTTTGTCCCCTTCCTGCTGGAGACAGAAGCCTTTTAGCATGCTTTCTGCATAGAAGCACAGAGAGATCCTGCTGGAACATTACCAACTCTTAATTCTGGCAGTTCTTTTAGCTGCTTACTGGTATCAGGAAGGCAAAAAGATTTGATTCTCCCTGAGAAGAAGGTGTTGACTGAAGCTCTCCAGGAGATTGTCAGATATAATTCATGCTCCTTAGACAAGAATAGGGTTGTTATTAGAAAATTATCTTAACAAACTGTATTTGCTTTCTCTGGACAAGCTTTGGTGGCAGAGCCTACTGGGGTGCCTTCTGTGAGAAGCTGTCAGAAACTTCCTCCATGTCTGGCAGAGCCAATGCCTGGCAGCTCCAAAGACAAATGTGCCACTAGTAAAGGCTGGGACAAATGGAAATGGTGGTAACACCTCTGTGATAACAGATTTAAGAAGAGAGAAAAAAAAGAAAAACATTATTGAGTAGTTGCGCTTGTAGTCAGAGAAGAGTGAAGGGAGAACATGTGAGAAGAAAAACCATGCAGACACCACTATGCATGGCACAAGGGTGTCTCCAGACATTTCTGGAATATCTCAGGTGATGGAGACTCCACAAACTCTCTGTTCAGTGCTCAATCGTCTGCACAGTAAGGGAGTTCATCCTCTTATTCAGGGGGCAA
The DNA here is from genome assembly GCA_013397155.1 of Irena cyanogastra. Classification (NCBI taxonomy): domain Eukaryota; kingdom Metazoa; phylum Chordata; class Aves; order Passeriformes; family Irenidae; genus Irena; species Irena cyanogastra. Next base: position 369,591 of record VWZV01010916.1, on the reverse strand, counting down.
TTCTTGTGCATCAGTTTCTGCCCATTGATTCTTGTCCTGTGGCTTGGTAACTACCAAAACAAAAACATTACAGGGAAAAAAAAAACTGAAAAATGAAAAAGAGTTGCAATATATATTTTTTGTATAAAGTCGAACAGAGGTATTGATTCACAACATTTAATTGCTGAAGAAATCTAAAAATATTCTGTTGTCTGGGATCAAATACAGTATATTAACAACACTGTCATGATATTAGCAGTGTATTACCATCAAAAGCATCAGATAATCTATTATTGTACCTTTATTAGCATGTATATTTTATACATAACACTTTCCCCCCATTTTTTTTAAGATCTAGGAGTACCTGAATACTGAAAAGTATAACTATGGCCATAACTTCTCTTTCTTTTGTCAAGGATGTGTATTTGACTGCATCATTGATCAAATTTGCATTTCAAGGTCAAAATAGACATCCTTTTACAAAAACTTTCTTAATTAAACTTAGNGATGGAGACTCCACAAACTCTCTGTTCAGTGCTCAATCGTCTGCACAGTAAGGGAGTTCATCCTCTTATTCAGGGGGCAATTCTCGTGCATCAGTTTCTGCCCATTGATTCTTGTCCTGTGGCTTGGTAACTACCAAAACAAAAACATTACAGGGAAAAAAAAAACTGAAAAATGAAAAAGAGTTGCAATATATATTTTTTGTATAAAGTCGAACAGAGGTATTGATTCACAACATTTAATTGCTGAAGAAATCTAAAAATATTCTGTTGTCTGGGATCAAATACAGTATATTAACAACACTGTCATGATATTAGCAGTGTATTACCATCAAAAGCATCAGATAATCTATTATTGTACCTTTATTAGCATGTATATTTTATACATAACACTTTCCCCCCATTTTTTTTAAGATCTAGGAGTACCTGAATACTGAAAAGTATAACTATGGCCATAACTTCTCTTTCTTTTGTCAAGGATGTGTATTTGACTGCATCATTGATCAAATTTGCATTTCAAGGTCAAAATAGACATCCTTTTACAAAAACTTTCTTAATTAAACTTAGTTTATATATATGTATATATATACATATGAATATTTATTAATTTTAAATCTTCTTCCTCTTTTTATTTTTTTTTTAAATTTTAGTCTGGAACTCATCTTCTTTGTGGTGTGATTGTAACACAGTGGGCCAGATTTTTTTTTTTTATTCTGCTGAGTTCATTAGTTGTCATATGCATAGGAAAAAAAAAATTCCATACTTTAGGATGATGAGATACCAAAGCTGGAATTCTCAAAACACCCCCCCCCCAAACTACACAAGAAACACCACAATATTTTGTGTCCATTAACATTTGCTTTATTTTTCATATTTCAGTTCATGTCATAGCAGAAGAAAAATGATAATCCTCTTGTATAGATCATATGATTTATTACTGCATTATAATGTTTCTGCAGTTTTGTATAAGAAATGATCAGATAAAAATGACAGATTGCTATCTGTAGTACACAGTGTAGTGTTTTCACTCGAATATCTGAGCAACCTGGTCTAGTGGGAAGTATCCCTGCCCATGACAGGGACTTGGAACTAGTTCCTTAGAACTACTTTCAAGTCGCTTCCAAACCAAACCATTACATGATTCTATGATAATTTCTTATGAAACCTTGAAAAAATGAATAGTGGTTTCATTCCCACACATTTGACTTCTTCTCAGTTTCCACCATCATGAACTGAAGAGTATTGTGATTGATCTTGGTCTTCAGTAATTTCCTAACATCATCTGACCCTACTTACACCAACATTCTTTCCCTTTCCACTTTTTGTTTCACCAGTTTGTCTGTTTTTACTTTCTTGTACAGTAATAAAGCAGCTTGGAGTAGATATGCCATTTCTAATTATTTGATTGGAAATATAACTTGATTTTGTAGTCCCTTTCTAAGCAGAGGTTTCTGTTTGTTCAACAGTGTTAAATCATAGGAGAAAGCTTCCTCTTGAATTGTAGATTGCCTAAGAACTGCAAAACTAAATTAATGAAGAGATGCAAACAGTGACTCAAGATCATAGCAGCATTGAAAGAATGGAAAGTAAAAGAGTAAAAAGATAGATTTATAGTCTGAAACAATAAACCGTCACGACTCTTGTTTCTCATGGAAGGACCCATCCTGGTACTCTCACCTCCAACATTATTTGTTTGATATAAATTCTGGAGAAGCTATTTAGTAAAGTGAAAGGAAACTGAAAATGTATGTGAATTCTGTAGTTTCCAGAGAACTTCCTCTCTGAATTGGCCATGATATTAAAAAAAAGTTATAAAATAGAGTTTCACTGTAAAAACTATTCTGTTTTTCTTGCACCTCTACCATTTTTAGAGTTCCTTGTTTTTCTCATTCATCTGCTTATATTAAAAAAACCTGACTTTGTTAAAGATTTTTGTTTGTCTCCTTGTTTTTTAATGAAGCAAGTTTAATTAAACAAAGGTTAACTGTTTTTATGGATTCTTCTCTAGTAGATTTTGCTTTCTTTTGATATTTTTCTCACATGACTTGATTCTCAATCTGTGACATATGCTTGTGAATCTTCTTAGGACTAATTTGAATAGAAAAATAGAAAACAACTTCTAGCTTGAGGGTTAAATTATTGCAAGCAGAATAACTCTGCTTTAATTGTATTCAATGCAATTTTATACTTTTACAGCTTGACCAAGATTCAGTTACAACAGACAAGGCTCATAATGCATTTGAAACAAAATGGTTTTCTTGTTCAAAATGTTAAAATAAAAAAGTCACAGCATAATTAATACTAAACATTCTCTGTGGTAATGTTATTTTTCTCCAATCAAATGCATAAACAAGTTTCTAGTTAACAGAGAAAGTTATTTTCAATACAGTCAAGTATTTATTATTTACCCCTCTGGTTTAATCTGGCAAACTTCAATGGATAGTGAGACTGTTTCTACATATTATTTTTCTCACTAATAGAAGGAACATATCTGACATTTTATATATACCTAGCTGGATTTTTCCACTGGCAGTGTGGTCAGAAATGTGTAAACCCATTTGCTCAAGTTTGGAAGCGTAACAGGACTCATACATTCAGCATGCACCAATAAGGCTTTTCCAGGTTCACTTTGGGAAGTATTCACCTTAACAGTGTTTTCAGGCAGGTTCCCAGGCCTGTGTTGCCCTGGCATGATAAGGAACCATTTTGCAAGTGCTGGGATCCCCCGCTTCTAACAAAACAGGGCATACAGCAGCAGTGGCCCTGCTTTCCCAAGAACACTGCAAGGCTGGAATATGCTCCTACTCTGATTCCAAGCTCTCTATAGCGATCTTGATACAGCACTCTACAGAGTGCCAGCATGCCAGCCTCATAGTTCCAGAGAACCAGAGATTGCAGGCTTCATTTTTGAGAGACTCTGAGAGCATGGTAAACTTTTTCCATAGTTAAAATCAGTTGGCTTTTCTCTTACACTTGGAGCAAATTTTCAGGCTCTGACAATGCTAAAGGCCACTGGAAACTGACAAAGTGTTTTCCAGTATAGTTCATTGCCTATTATATCTTTGGTACATAAAAGGAGGTATTCTACTTATTTTTTCTACTCTTTCCATTCTGCTTTGCACTAGAACAGGTCAGTGAGCATTCAGAAGCAGATACATTCTCTGTGCTCAGCTAGATCCTGAGTAAAAATTTGAGAAGTTATTTGAGGAGGTCCTAGAGATAGAACCATGGCTTTGAGATAGCACTGCCTGTTCTGGTATCAGTCACTGATGTATAGGTAGAGCACAAGATGATTTTATGAACAGTTTCTTTAACTTTTATAAAAAATATTCTTTTATACAGAAGGTAATAGATATTATTTCAAAACCAGGGGGTTATTTTCCTTTTCTTCTTTCATGTGGGGTAAAAGCTGAAAATAGTGTGAAATTATGTTTTACTCATAGTTGGTATTTAATTCCCAACCCGTAGCAAGTATGAATTAGAAATTATTTATACTTTAGAACAGAAACAAATCTTTCCAAAATGTCTGGGACATGAAAATACTTAAAACAACTTAGCATCAATTAAAAAAAAGTTAGCCTTCAATTTTCATTTTAATTATTACTATAATTATATACAAAATTAAATATATATATGTGTATATAAATGAAATTAATATTTTTTTAAAGAAAGCTCATTTCAGGGTTTCTTGAAGGAAAGGAGGTTCTTAGACCTTGATTATACAGCTGTATAATTTTAAATACCCTGTAAATAGACAATGGACAGAGGTAGCTAGTATATTTAGAAGTTAATGGTTTCCTGTGGGAAGTTTTGATTTCATTGCATTAATGCATTTCATTGGAGCATCACTGCATATGAAAAAATATTTACTATTATTATTATTAATGCATTTGATGCACTTATGTTTCAATAACACTGTTAGAAGCAAGGCATGGTCTCTTATCACATTTAACAAAACTGTAAATCACTGAATTGACTTATTGTCAAGGTTAGCAATGCTGCATATGGGGAGAAAAAAATGTGCCTTTCTTTTCAAATTACACCAATTATATCAGTTTATTCTGTACTAACAATGTATGTGACCCATGGATGAGGCTTCAGGCTAGGATTTTAGAGGAGCCTAAGATAACATATTGCTCAAACCTCCTGATTTTCAGTGAGAGTTGGAATGCACTTCATATTTCTATCTCAGTGTACAATTTTTTTGTTGCAACATTTGATGTATCTAAATTAAAATACAATCTGAGATGGTTCTGTTACTAAGTTAAAGGTAAATTTTTTCACAGAGACAGACCAACAAAAAAAAGGCTGGCCTATGTGTTTTGGAAGCGTGCTGACCTTTGTGTGTTGTTTTGTTTTCCTATTTCATTTATGGACTGACAAAACTATCAAAAGAGTGGAGCTCAGAAATAGTAATGCATTCCACTTTACACTAAAGAAATGACCCTTTCAGATGCACTACTGTCACTTATAAAGTAAGTGGACTGTGTGTACTTTCTATGGAATGTGCCTCTTGGCCTTACTGATTGCCACTGGCAGTGTTCATTAATCTACCTGCCTGACATCATCCTTTTCATGAAAAAGGTCTCTCTAGTATTGTTGCTTTTGCTAATGCTTATTCCTGTGCTTTCAATTTTATGGTGATGATGGATGTTATATGTATGTGTGTGTAGTGATCTGTCTGATAGAGGGTTGCCACTTTGCCACGCAAATGACAGGCTCTTGTTCTTTTTTTTTGACTGGGAATCTGTTGCAGTCATCAGTGTGACAGCCTCTAAAAGCATCAGTGAATGAATCAGAAATTCAGTGATCTCAGCTGGAAATAATTTGATCTGGGAAAATTTCAGGTAGTATGCAGATACCTGCTTCGTCTTGCAGGGTATATGATCTAATAAGTAATTGTGCACATGGATAACTTTATAGATGTGCCTAGTTTACTTTAATAGGACTGTCTATCTGAATAAATAACTCTTGCATGGAAGAATTTGCAAAATAAGGCTTTTGATTTACATATCATAAAATTTCCTGAGTTAGATGGAACTCCTGGCCATGTACAGGATACCCCAAGTGTCACACTATGTGCCTGAGAGCGTTGACCAAACACTTGAACTCTGTCAGTTTCGATGCTGTGACCACCTCCCTAGGCAGCCTGTTCCAGTGTCCAAACACCCTCTGGGTGAGGATCCTTTCTCTAAAATCCAACTTAACCCCCACCCAACACAACTCCTGGCCATTCCCTTGGGTCCCATCACTGGTCACCACAGAGAAAAGATCAGTGTCTCCCCATCCTCTTCTGCCCTTAAGGAAGTTGCAGACTGAAGTGAGGTCTCCCCTCAGTCTTCTCCAGACTGAACACACCAAGTGTCCTCAGCCACTCCTCACATGGCTTCCCCTCCAGACCATTCACCACTTTCGTAGCCCTCCTTTGGATGCTTTCTCAAAGCTTTATATTCTCCTAATATTGCAGTGCCCAAAAATTCACAAAGTACAGAACAGAGCAGGACAATCCCCTCCCTTGTCTGGCTGGTGATGACAGCCTGATGCCCCCCAGGACAAGCTTGGTACTTCTGGCTGCCAAGGCACTGCTGGCTCAGATTCAGCTTACCTTTCACCAGGACTCTCAGATCCCTTTCTGCAGCGCTGCTATCCATCCTCTCTGTTTGTACAGACACCTGTGTTTACCCTGTCCCAGGTGCAGAATCCATAATTTTCCCTTGTTAAACTTCATATGGTTGGTGATTGCCCACCTCTAATTTATCAAGGTCTGTCTGCAGCGCTGCTCTGCCTTTGAAGGAGTCAACAGCTCCCTGCAGTTTAGTATCATTGGCATATTTACTTAGTCTAACTTCTAATCCTTCATCCAAGTAATTTATGAAGAATGTTGAAGTGAACTGGGCATAAAATTTAGCTCTGCAAAAGAGCACTAGTGACTGGTCACCAGCTGTATTTATCCAGCTATGTGCTGGACATTTTATCCAGAAGACCATGGTGAGAGACTATGAAAAGCTTTACTGAAATCCAAGAGGATTGCATCAATTTGCTTCCCTTGATCAACTAGGTGGGTAGCTGTCATAAAATGAAATTAGGTTTCTTAATCAGGACTTTCCCCTCACAAACTCATGCTAGACGTGACCAATGACTGTATTGTCTTTCACATGTTTTTCAATAACTCACTGAATAATTTTATCTATAATTTAACACGGCACTGAAGTGAGACTGACAGGCCTATAGTTTGCAGGGTCATCCCTCTCACCCTTCTTGAAAATCAGGGCAATGTTAATCAGCTGGAACATCTCCAGATTCCCAAGACTTTTCAAAAATTGTTGAGAGAGGTCTTGGGATGAGATCAACCATCTATTTGAGTATTCTTGGAAGAATCTCACAAGCCTTCATGAACTCATAGAGATCCAGCTGGACCAGGAAATCCTGCACAAGTTCTGAGGTGGCTCAGAATTATCATTTTAAGAGTTACAGCTGAGTTCTGTAACCCCTGCAGGCAAAGGGGGTTACAGAAAAACCCTGCCTTGTCTAGGTTCTTGTTTGTGAGGCAACGTGGATTTTTCAATATGTTAGACTATTTTCAATGTTTAGCTTTTTTGGTACCACCACCATTGTATACAGTTGGCCATTTAAGCCTCAGATTTAATTTTATTAGAAATGTAATCATTTAATAAGAGTGTGATATTCTGTTAGCATTGATTTATCATCCTTTCTCACTCTTTCCTTCTATTACTTTGTGTAAACTTTGCAAAAGACAAAATCATTGTTTTGCATTTGTTTCTGTAATAGTATAGGACAAATCATTCGCTGTTTCAATAGAATGCTTGACACGTTTTAATACACCCAGTAATTCTGTCCAAGTGGAATATTTGCTGTATATGCATGTAAGGTGTTAACTCAGAGAAAACAGCTCAGAAGTTACATTGTACTATATTATAATGTAAACTATATATAATATAGTTTAAAATGCTTGAAAAGGGAAAAGAATGGGTGAGTTCATAAAAAGTGAATATAATGAAAAAAATGCTGCCCTCACTGCTATCGGAAATAAAAAAAAATTAAAAAGGAAAAAGGAATTTTATTATGTTTGTTTTAATGCAGGCTTAAATTAATCTATTTGGATGTAGTTTTTATGTGAGAGTTTGTGTTCATTTGGGGTTAGGCTTCTCCAGCATTTATTCATAGCATTTATTCAGGTCAAATACCAGTTGTAGCTATCTTGTACCTCTGAACCTGCTGAGGCCCAGATGTAGGGCACAGTGTATAATAAAGGCTTTAGATTAGAGGCACAAGTAAAAGTATTCATGCAAGGAGCAAGTTGCTGTGCAGTTCATTCCTTTGAATAAATGACTGTGGATTTATCTCTAGTTTGATGATTACTCCCTTGAAATACGGATGATTTTCAAAAGTAGGAAGTGTGAAAGCACCACATCCTGTACAGAGCAAGATAGTTTGAGACTGAAATTCTGGCTACATAGGAAGTGCAAGCATTATGGCCTAAATCCTATTCAAGTTGCATTACTTAATCTTTTCGAAGCAAAATCCTTCAGTTCTTGAGTGATCCTAACATGGCTTATTAATAACTTAGGCTAGCTATTTTTTCTGTTAAAATTATAAAGTTCTTAGTAGAGCACAAATTGTTTGCTTTCCAGAGGAAAGATACTGTAAATAAAGCATTCTTAATTGTGTTCAATACTGGTATGATTAATATTATTTCCAATTTTTATTCTTAAAATAGTTTCCTCACTCCTTAAACTCCTTTCCAAACTATCAGCAATGCTTCCTTTTTTTGTCCCTTATTGATCCATGGGAGCTTATTAATGATTTAGTCTTCTTCTAAGTGCCTTGGTTTCTCTGGCACTTGTCACAACACAATTTGCTCATGACCCTGATTTCTTTTTTAGCACCTAGTGTCTGTAGCATTTCCCATGGTATCCCTGCGACTACTGATGAATAAGGATTTTATGATTTACAGGCAGCCAGAAAGGAAGTGTATATATGTATGCATTTGTCTAACACAGTAGTTTGTGTGATATCAGTTGTGATCTACAGAAGAGTAGGAGCACAGTTTGTGATTCATCATTTGTCTGTAGTGTGAGAAGCAGATTCTGCTAGTAAGGGTGACACCTTCGCTCTTATGGCTGTCATCTCTGGTCCGGAGTGGTATTTCAGCTGGTCAGTTCCAGTAAGTCACATGCTTAAAATCAGAACACAGAATACTTTGGATGCAAATTGGATATGCAAATAGACCCATTCCTTACTGAAATTTCCGTTTATTTAAATGAAGTCTTGATCTCAGGCATTATGCTCACAAAGTAATGAGTTGCATAAAGAGAATTGAGGACATATCTTTAGTACATGCAACATATATCATTAAGATACACTCTAGCTGAAATTTAACAGAGTCTAAAATATTAGTTGCCAACGAAATACTGTATAAAATCATTTTCCCTTTTACAGAAATAAAAATGTCTTAAATATTTCTGGTCTTAAGTTACAGCCTTCCCAGAATTCACATTGTAGAACGTATAAATCTATACCCTTTTAATGGTTTAAAAGTGTCAGTTGTTATGAACTTTATATGTCAAGAATATTCAATATGAGCAGACTACTCAGTTTTCATGCAAAATTTTGCAGCAGGTGTTGGCTTCTCAAATGAGATTTCCTGTGTTCACTTTGTGAGGTAACTCTTGTCTTTACTTTGATGAGTATAATAGCTGTAAGTTTTCCTCTTGAAGTAAGTTATTTTTGATGCAGGGACTACATCAAATGCAACTCCTTCAGTTTCACTATTCCTTTGGAAAACAGAGTAAGGCTTTGCATTCTTACAAATTGTAATCATGTTTATTTTGTTGTGTGCCTTTTAAAGTGATTTTTCAGTAGTCCCCAACCAGTAAGCATTTTAAATTTATGTAATCTTTGCTTCGTACATTTTTTAATCTTTTCTGTATCACACAATTGACACGTAGCATTGTGCAATGTATGATAATGATTAACTTTAAAAGAAGTCATCATAATATGGATAGTTTATTATCTGTATCTGAAACTTGGAAAAAACCTGAGGAGAACGAAGCCCAGTTGCTATCTCTGGCTTGAAGTAAGCAATCATCTAACTGACACTGTTAGACTGCTTTCATTACACGGGATTATTTGTTACTTTTAAAGATAACCAGTTGAGGGTTTTTTGCTCAAATGTGAGAAAAATGCTTATACAGTGCAGTTCCTCATCATTTGTGATGCTTTGGCTTACATTGCATAGAGTTATTTTTTTTCAAATGCAATTTTCGTCCCCAATCATGGGTAGCTTCTAAACACAGAGTAAAGACTATGACATATTATCTAGCACCAAATTTTTCATTTTAGTTAGTGTGCACTTAGGGCAAGAACAGACAGAACATTAAAATATATATTTGGACTAGGAGATTTCTTTCATGGTTTTCAGTTGCATCCTTTAGGTCAGCCAAAATTCCAGAATTTTCTTGACTCTTGCCTGTGAAAGCAAGTTATTATGTAATCTAATGTGTCATGAATGTTAAGAAATGAGAGAATGAGAAACACTGAAAATGACATTCTTTGAAGGGTTGTGGTGATATTTTGATGGAGTTGGTTGGTTGGTTGGTTGTGGAAAGAGGCAGAAAGGCTTTGGAAACATTTTGAAAAGGCCTTTTGGCTAACATCTAGATGGCTGTCAGGAGATGTCATAAAAATTTTCATCTGTGGTCTTAGGCTAGAATTAATTTCACTTAGCCTGAAGCACTAAACTGAGGTTGAAAGATTCCCTGAGAATATTCCACAGCTGATTCATAGAGCTGCATGCTTTCGCAGACTGACTTACCTTACTTGCACTCCAGCTTGCCAGGGGAGAAATATTTCTTTTTCCTCAGATTATATGAGGTGGTCAGGATGACACCCTGATTAACTTGATTGCCTCCACTCAAAGCTACGACTTATGGAGGCCTCCATCATGTGAGCCCCTTCTGGCTGCGATGAGGGTTGAAGCTTTTTTGTGTATCTCAGCCATTTCCACCCATAATGAATGATGGAGACAGAAGAGAGGAAATTGTTATATTTCTTTACATTTGAGGAGGTCAGGACACAATGGATAAAATTCAGGTAGTAACAGAGGTTTCTGAGTGCTTTTAGTAAAGTTGGTTTGTTATTTTAAGAATTAACTGCTGTTTGTTTTCCCTGGTCCATGATTTTCATTATGCTATGTTGTAATGATTTCAGTGCCTTCAATCTCCTCCTCATTCAAATAAAATTAAAAAGATTAAAAAATCCAAGGTTTCTTTTTCAGAAGCAACACACAAACTACACTGGTATTGTTGGCAATGCAGTCATTGTGGTACAGATCCAGAAAAAACAGAAGTAAATTTGTGCAATCAGCAAAGCTAATATAGTTGTCTCATGTAAACAGTAAGACGTGTCTGGTAAAATGATTTTTGAAGTTCAAAGAAATCTCAATTTTTTTGAAGTGAAGAAATCTTCTTTAAAATAGATTTTTTTACTCACGGTATTTGTATGTTTACTTTCATCAGTGTCTCACTTCATCATTCTGAAATGTATTTTTAGGGATGTGATTTTTTTAAAATTAAAAAATTAATATTATTTTCAAGTTAATTTTAGGTTTTATGTCATTTAGACCTAGGTTTTTACTTTGGTATGGAAAACTCCTATTTCTATTAAGTTGCCATGGCTTAAATGCCTATCTAAATGACTAAGTCACTTTGGAAAGCTCTGTCTATAAAAATAATATAACTCCAAGTGTTGCATTACTCCATTACAAATCTGCAAGAGATGCAATGTTTTTCCCACAAGTATTTTCTTTTTTTTTCCTTCCTTTTGCCAGCTAACAAAATAACCAAATGAGAAAGTGTTAGGAGACATAATTCCAAAGTTTAAATATTTTGTGGAGCTTCTAGTTGAAATACAATTGATGGTTCATACCACTAACCTGAGACATTAGCTAATTTGTTATGACTAATGTGTGTCTAGCAGCACTGACTTTATTCCCTTGGTGTGATTAGCTCAGTTGATATTAATAACCTCCTCAAATACACCAAAATATATTTATTTTCTGTAAAATAATGATGGAAGACAGTAAATTTACCTATAGAAAGGTAAACATTTATCTTCATATGATTTTGACTATTTTGGGTATTGGTACAAAAACCAAGTTATAGTTGTTTCTTTTTCTGACTTTGGGAGCTGTGTTACTGCCTGAGCCCCTTATTTTAGCAAGATCATTTCATCTCTCATTGGCAGACAGGCATCTGAAGCCTCCAGATGCAGTGATGGCCTCCATTGGGAGCTCCTCCATGGTGTAACAGGCCGTGGTAGCTTTGATTTGATTCCTTTCAATTATTTCTTATTGTATCTTCCTTATTAGAACTTTTCCAATTTAACAACCGGTCAAGAATAATTGATTTCCTCACTTCTTTTGAAGCACCACGTTCATACAGGTCTTCAACTTAGTCGCTGCTTTGTTTGGCGTTCTGTTATGTGAATGGCCCACATTTAAAGACTATCGAAAGCAGATTATTTTTCCAAGGATTTTCAGTTCTAAAATACATATGTTCCTGGGACACTAAGGCAGATGGAGAGCAAATATTAGGTAGTGAAGAAGAGATGAAACAGTAGACATTGAGGATAGCTCCTGTCACAAACAAAAAAGACTTTTTAGATCTCAAGATGCCAGGAAACACACATCATAGCTTTTGATCTCCTACTGCTACAGAATCTTGTACCCTCTTTTTTGGGAAACCTCATGTGTGAACTTATGAATAGTCTAGTTAAAATCGGTAGAAGAAGGCTGAGAGAGATCTCTCTTTTACTTCATGGAAAGTCAGAGTTTCCAATGCTTGAAAACTTAGAGGCAGATTGAAACATGTTTAAGTGAAAAATATTTAAGTGAAAAATAATTAAGTGATTGAAAAATATTTAAGTCATCAATGCTGTTGATATCTTGAATTTTCAGTTTCCTTTTTTGGTTTTTTTTTTCAATCTTATCCATAGCTCTTCCATTTTTGCATTTCGGGTCCATTTGCTCTGGCCTGAATTGTTGCATCTCTCTGGAGTACTCATTAGGTTGGGCTTAAGGCAGAGTTCATGTGTTCACTCAGCTTTTGAGCCAACAGTGGAGCTCTTCCAGATGTTGATGGACTGGAGAGGTTAATTGTGGACTGGCAACTGGCCTTGAGCTGCTGAGTGGTTTAGTTTGGCAAACTGTTGCTAGGGGCGAACCTACATTAGCAATTAAACTTTGCCAGGGAGGGTCCTGCTGAATGTCACTTGCTGGGCTTTAGTTTTCATCACAGAATTCATCACAGAATCATTTGTGAGTGCTTGAACTGTGCTTGATTTTTTTGTGAATCTAAAGCAAAAGAGACATTACTGAAATAAAATTAGTGAATTTCAGCTGTCACAAAGAGTCCTTTTGTTGCGTTCTGGAGCTAGTCTAAAGTACCCTTCCCAGTCTTCTTCATCCTTCCACCCCCATATCTCTGTTAGTACCAGTTTTAAATCCTCAGCACCAATTGCTTCTCTGCCACCTGTGGCTCTGTTGCACTACACTACTTTGTAATGCTGACACAGTCAAAAAAGTGATCTGAGTTGCTTTATGGCTTAGTTGCCAAATTTTATGGAGATATTGCCAAGGCTTGCTTAACACGGGAAAGAAGAGACTTTGGGGGAAGGCTCTGTCAATTATTTAATGGCGGGTTCCAATTTTGCACCTAGACATCTTGGCAAGATCTGCTTTTGCTGTGATAGGGACCCAGAAGAATGTATTGGAATATGTACTCTAATTTTAGGGTGGAAATGATAAAGTTTGTCTTTTTGTTATCAGTGGTTCAACCATTACTTTTACTTTGGTTTGAATAATTCATGAAAAAAAGAGGATACCTGACAGTATTGCTAAAGTAAGTTTCCAAGATTAATTTGGTCCTAGATGGTTTTTTTGGGGGAAAAGATCAGTGTGTGAGTGGGCTTCTACTGTATTTTCTCACAGTGCAAAGACAATTACAATTCCAAAGACAATGTAATTTTTAGTTTTTATTGTCTAGAAAACGTGAAACTCTGTGAGGAGAGTAATGATAGACTTTCTGGATGAGGCCAATGCCTAACAGAAACATACTTGCTGAACAGAAACACAGGATTTTACTAGATACTGAGATTGCTGAAAGACATGATTGTTTACCTGTGGGCTCTGTTCCAGAGCCAGAACATTTGGATAAATCAAGTTAGCCACAGAATTTATCTCGTTCTTATATTTTTTAACTGTGAGTCCATTGAGCATAGCACTAGGTAAGCTTTTGTATTGTGCTGAATATTGCCACTTTTTAAAATTATGGTTTCAATATAGTAACATTGGATCAAGCCTCAGCTTAGTGCATTTTGTATTCATTAATGTATTTTGATACTTTATTATTCAGAAGTTTGTCAATCTTATAATCTGACTAATGTCTTGAATGTTTATGAAATGTACAATGTGAATGTTTAAAATACATAAATGAAATTAAAACTCAGTTTTGATCTATTTATTATTTCCAAATTTACTTCCTGTTCTCTTTTTTTATGAGTAATGTAAAGATTAAACTTTATTCCAAAAAAATCCTACATTATTCATCACAGTATGTGTCAGTCTACAAAAATAGATGTAAACCAAAGTGTAAGTTGACCATAATGCTATGTATCACATATTCAGAAAAAAACATCCTCGTGCCTGGTAGACTGAGGTGGAGAACAGTTTTGTGGGTTTTTTTAAATAAATTTTGACTAAATTTGAATAAGATTTTGAATTAAATTTACCTGGGTATTTCTATCTTTTAGTTATACACCAGCACCATTGAAGTGTTTGAAATGGTTGTTTTCTTTCACTAAGAAAAAAAAAAACAAACCAAAATAAGAACTCCTCCACTTCCTATCTTTATTATTCCATTCATTCAGAAACTCTCTAAAAACAGCACCTTTTCAGCAGCAAGAAGTAAAACAAGATTTCTAATATTCCTGATGGCTTCCCATCTTACTTTTTTTCCCCAACAAAATTAAGAACAGTGTAGTGCACAATTTAATTCCACACCTAACTTCAAAGGGTGATATAGGCATCCAAGATCCTGGTATCATTATTTGGAATGCAACATATCTGTGGTGCCAATCAAGTTTTGGTTTGCTTTACAAAACAGAAATAAGGAGCAACAAGCTATGATTTATTTTTGTTTGATTGAACAAAGTTTGCAGTCCTCGAAGAGGAAGTTTGGAATTTAATAGTACCAGTGGGGGAATACCTTTAAATTGAAAGAGTGTAGGTTTAGATTAGATATCAGGAAGAAGGTTTTCATTGTGAGGGTGATGAGTCACTGGAGCAAGTTGCCCAGAGAAGTTGTGGATGCTCCATCCTTGGAAGTGTTCAAGGCCAGGTTGGATGGGATTTCAGGCAACTGGATCTAGTTTTCCTTTTCCGTGGAAGGGGTTTTGGAACCTGATCTTCAAGCCCTCTGCTACCCTAAATTATTATGTGATTTTGTGCTGTCATTCTGTAAACTTACATTAAAACAAAAATTACCATAAGTACATATTGCAGCAATACAGTCTTGAAAACTCAGAATTCAGGCAGGGAGGCTGGTAGAGTGGAATATGATCTCCATAGATCCAAGGCAAGCAAACTTCACACAACATGCTTGAGAACTTCTAAAGTGTGAGGCATTAACTCAGCTGGCATGAACTGGCATGCATATCAGCAAGGAACAGGTTCATCAGTGCATTTCTGTCACTAAATATGAATGATTCATTTAAATGCATGAAGTCACAGGAAAATGATAGAAAGCAAGCACCACATAGTAAAATCTGGGGTCCTTCACGTTAGATTAGCCTTGTATAGGAGCTCTGGCAATGCAACAAAGCCATCCTGACTCAGACACCCACAGAGGAGTCACAAAGTCATAATGACTAGAGCTCTTCTACTGGCAGAGATGATGAATCACTTATCAGCTCTAAGACTGTAAAGCAGAAGTCAGGAGCAATGAAGTCAAGAGGTATCAAAGCACCAGAGCCATTTGTTTAAGTGAAAGAAATAGGGGCACAATCTAACAATTTAAGCAACCTGTGAAGTGACTGTACACAGACCAAGGTGCATTTTTTAAAGAAACACATTAGTGATCAAGATGTGTACCAGCTACTGATGTGTTATCAGTAAAAGCAACTATGAAATATTGTGGGAAAGGATTTCAACAGCTTTGTCACTTAGTAAATTACTTTGCTTTTCTTTTATCATAAACATTTATTTCCCATGTAGGTTTTCTACACTTCAGTCATACATCTCAGTGGCTCAGCAGAAGACTGGCCTGCCCACTGGAGCATTATCTTTCAGAAGTACATCATTAGCTGAGACTCCTCATTCCTTTACAGGATGGGTATTGGGATAGTGGCAAAGGCTGTCCCAGGTAAAAATTGACAAACACAGCTTTTCAGTTGCCCTGGTATTTTTCATAACAACCACAAGAATCTGTTTCACACTCAGGTAAGTGATGAAGTGCTTTAGATAACGTGGTGTAAGAGTGGAAATTTGATCTTTGTGTATTGCTGCGTGCTCTCTGGCATTCTCTAGTAGCCAAAGAACTGCAATGAAGTAACTGCTGGTTTTTTTACTCCCTTCATGACAGGAAGATAATACATCATTACTTCTGGCTTGATCTGGTAATTTTTCCCGCTTAGTACCACAAATAAAAAACAGAGGAATTTTCAAGAAAGTTGGATTCAGCTCGTGTTGAAACGAATGGGACCATTTCTGCTGACATCTTCAGTAGGCTTTGGATCATGTAAGTGTTCTCTTGGCTGACACTAAACATTACCTTAGTCTTACCCTTTTTAGTTTTGCTCACTGTTTCCCCTTTTCCTTTTAATGCAAAAGTATATCAAGCAGCTCAGAAACATAAAAAAAAATAATAGAAAAATCATCAAAAGCTTGGCAGTTCATTCAGAATGCTGTTTGATGGTTTGGGAATATATTTTGCATACCAGATAAAACTTTCAGGAGGGCAGTTGTCAGTTGCTTGGGAAGGGCTTACTCACAATATCAGTGCTAAAATGTCCGGGTACTGATAGCACGTGTTTATTTTTGATTCTTCAAACCCCAGTCCTTCTTTACCATAAACAGACTCTAGATTTTACTTCAGTTTTGTTCTCTAAAGTAGCTTTACTGCAAGGTCAGGCTTATATGATGAACATATTCTGGTTCAGTAGCGGAACGAGTGAAGCTATTATGTTTTGTAAGAGATGGTGATGAAGTACAAGTTTATTTCAAATATGTGTGGGTCAACTGAAAAAAAAAGATTTGAAGACCATCTTCCTAGTTCAGAATTTATTTAACCCTGCAGAAGAAGTGGAATCTTAAATGCAAATCAGGAGAGAATTTTTGGATATTTGCCTTTGAGTGTGCGTTGCTGAATGCCCTCACACGTTGGCTTAAATGCTGTCTTATATTACATATTGTAGAATGTTTAGCAAGAATTAATTACAGATGGAACTTTTGCACACAGCATACTGATTAAAGATACTGACTATCAAAATAAGAGCATATTCATCTCCCAAAAAAAAGTTCAAAGTTCTAATTCTAACAAAGTTACAATTTACAATTACAAGAAGTGTACACATGGCAAAAAATTATGGAAGTTTAGTGTGATGTATTAGCAAAAAAAAATTTATTTCTATTTTGGAGAGACTTACCTTCAAGCAATTTTTTGGATTTCATAAGTTGTAAACTAAAACTTTTTGGGCTTTTTCAACCTTTTATGTCACGTATGAATGCTTGGTGGCTGTTCAGAATGAAGAAGATAATGGAAGAATATTGTGTGTAATTCACAATTGGGCTGGTGTTTTCCTAAAAATACCGTGTATTCTTAAAGTATTAGTTTTCCTGAATAAGA
>VWZV01010916.1:230017-350587 GCA_013397155.1 Irena cyanogastra | reverse complement strand
AAATCTGGACCAGATAAGCATGATAATCATTGTCATACGGTTATTAGCAGGGCAAGTGACTGTGATAACTTTATCATCTTCTTGTTTGCTGTGAATTAGTGTTTACACTGCCTTCAGCACATGGGTTGTGTTTCTCCAGTGATGTACAATTCTTTTGACACCACCATCCAAACTTCGTTAATATTCTGTCCTAAACTATTCATTTACTAATGTTTCTGCAACAGTTCTGTTAAATATTTCTTTCTACCATCCCTGTCTTCTGCCTTTGACTTTGTGACTGTTGTTTGTGCTCAGATCAGTGATCAAAGGCCTAAACATCAATAGAATATTATGAAACACTGGATAACTAGGTTAAGTTAAAATAGAATTTTAAAAAGCAGTCTATATTTTCTTCTCCAGCCTTCTTACTCAAAATAAGAGATACTGCAACAACAAGCCAGGAAAAAATATGCCTGCAATGTGTTCAAACATCTCACATTCACACATGATGAACACATATTGAAAAGTATTTATTTTACAGTATCTGTAAGTCATTGGTCCTGTGCATGTGTATATATACAATTATGCATCAGCTGTACTGCAGTTGTCCATGCTTGGTAGTGGAAAAAACATGATTTACATTGTTGGATGCACCTCTCAGCCTTGGAAATTTTAATGAATGTATATTCCTATTTTGTAGTTATCTGGATACTAGAAATAGGGGTTTTCTTAGAATTACCAGATGCTGGCAATTTATAACTGAATCAATTATCATTTACCATCAGTATTTGATGGATAATGAGAGGTGAATTGTCTGCTAAGATGTGTGGAGAAGATTCGACACTGACTTAAAAAATTATAGAATTTTCTAACAAGTTGTCATAAGATATTTAACAGAAAAAGATAAAAAAAAATTATACATGACATCACTGTGTACTACACTATTAACTTAAGGAGCATGTTTGTCAGACTGGATAGCTTGAGAGAGAGTTGTAGTGAATGCCAGAAAACACTGTTAATTTCTGCTGCTTTATTGGTCTAGCCAGCATGGTATAAGTGATTTGCACAAACTCCTGCAAGCTCCAAATAAAGGTGAAAGGCCAAAACCATTTGGTGTGGGGACCTTCACAAAATTATTTCCCCGGAATTCTGTATTCTCCAGAATAAAAGCACTTTATTAATCCTATATTTTCAAGAAAGTTACAGAAGTTTATTATTATGGTCTATTCTAGTTTGTTTAGCTTTATTAACTGCAAACAGCTAAATTTTATAGAACTGGGTAGAATGCTTCCAGGAATTAAAACCAAAAGGCAGCAAGTTAGAAATGCATTACACCTCTATTTGTACTAAAGTGAAGAAAAAATTGAGGAAATTTTATCTGATAATCAGAAAACATATAAATAAGTAAAGAAACACAGAAACACCATTAGAGCTGATAGAGCTGTTCTGTGGAATGCGTGAGTTAGATAATCCATCTTGCATAATTAAAATACTGGACCCTTGCACAAGATACTGTGAAAATTCATCCCTTGTTTTCTAGAGGAAGGTAAGGTAAATAGTAAAGCATATTGCTGAGGAAGAAATTAACCAAGACAGTTGGTGATACTTCCTTACTCTAATGGGTTTTAAGGAGAATCAATAGTATGTAAGGCTACTCGGACATTTCTATTAAAAGCCCTAAAATACATATTTAAGAAAATAAATATTTTTGTGTATGTATGTGTGGATGAGTCTCTAGATATGTCTGCATGTAAATTCATATGTACCTGTGTACTGTATTCTCTAGTAATAAAATCTAGTGAATAACTTTTTCATGGAATACATGGCCATAGTGATGTTATCTATGCTCAAAGCTTTAAATTAATTTATTTTTAAAAAATGAAATTCAATTTTCCTTCTTCATTGAAAAATTGAAGAGACCTTTGGCTTTTCAACACAAACATATTTATAATTGTAGCTGCTATTTTTTCATTTTCATTTTGGATAAAGGTATTTTTAAGTCAGCTTAATCATTACATTAAGGTGCTTGAATATGTTGCCATTTTACAATACTTATCATGCAGCAGCACACTCCAAATAACCAAGTAAGTGGAAAAGAAGGTGACCTATATCCTAAGAAATGTTAGTTAATATATAAATGAATAAATGGGAAGGGATATTATATCAGCTGAGAAGATAACAGAGAAAACCTCAAGGATTGAATGAAAGTTATTAATAGAGAATTAAAAAGAAAAAAAAGAGGAAAAAATATAGATACTTTCCAGAGAACAGAAAACTCAATTTATTTTTTTTTTTTGCTATTTAGTGAAGAGGAAGAAAATGAAACATTCCTCAAACTGAAATTGTCTGCTCATTTGTTCATCCTTTTTTTATCATCTTTTCTCAGTTTAATGAAGGAAAACACCTTAATTTTAACACAGTTGGATCCTATGCCTTGCACTTCACTCTAATTACTTTCTGTGTAGAAGCCAGTCAGGAGACTCAAATGGTCTCATAGAGACTCTTGTGAAGGCAGCCAGATGGTGACATCTGCTCAAAACTGATACTCGAATTTCAACACTGAAATTGTTTTTAAACAATCTATGTATTTCTTTAGGTAAGAAAATTAAATGCAGTTTTATATTTATGTAAGAACATTTTCATTACTCAATCTAAGATCTGGAGTTTGGATATTAATGCTACATTATATTTCATGTATGAGTAGTACAGAAATAAACTGGTCCTAATAGTAATCTTGAATATCTGGTTGACAGATAGTTTTTAGTGAGAAATAATGCTTAATTTGCAGAGTGAAGACAGAGAATGGTATGCAAAATCTCTTTTTTCACAGTAGGTTTCATTGATGTTTTAGCCTGCTAACCCTACTCAAGAATTAAAGTTTGAGTCCAGAAACATCTGCACTCAGATACTGAATCCAAAGTGCAGGGCAAGGAGTAGGTTTTCAAAAGCAATTTGTTTTCTTGCCCAGTTTATACGTATTTCTCACGTACCCCTTCTGCTCAAATAATTGTGGGTTGAAAAAAAATTACATTACTGAGGATCTGTACACTGCAGTGATTTGCAGTTCTTCTTTTTTGTCCTGTAAAGAATACTTTCTCAATGCTCTTACATTTCATTCTCTGTGTAGTACTTGAGTGCCTCACAGTCTGAGCTATTCATTCTCACAATACTGAGCTGAAAGGGGAAGGTCAAGAAAGCCAGATCACCTCTGAGGTTTCTACAAAAGACAGTGGAAAATATTGAGATTGAACCTTGATTCCCTTACATTCAAGTCACTGTTAAATGAAATTCCTTTCCATATTTTATGGAGGTTTACTTTGATGACAAATTGTTCTCTGGTACAGCCTTTATGTTGTTCAAAAATAATTTTTTTCTTGTTTCTTTTTCCCACTGGTAGAAACAATGTAATTAGTTAGAAGCAGCCCTGCTAAAATCATGCATTGATGGATTATGTATAAGGTGTCCAGATGGTAATAGCTTTATATATTGTTTCCAACTCCTCTGAAAAATTTAGAAAGAATCCAGAAAAAAAAATCTAAAAAATTTGTCATTGAAGTTAGGAACATTTGTGACGCTTGTTTTAGTGGTTATTATACAAAATACATAATGCATTATAAGTTGTTTTGAGGACCAAGTTTTGAGGTCAAAACCAGGTCATCATTGGCTGGGATATAGTGGATACAAAAAATTAAGTCATACATAAAAGTGAAACTGTGAACATTTTATACATTTAGCTGGCTACAAAATGCTAACTTTTCCTGAGAGATAGGGAGGAGTGTGGAAAATTATTTGTTACGAAAAGATGGGGGGACAGGGTTACTAAAGGCTATATTATTTTATTTGGATTTTTTATAACACATTTGGTAATTTATTTGAGAAAATGCAATTAATTAATTTTATCCCTTAAGTGAGAATTCTTAACTGAGAAATATGTTCAAATTGGCATGAGAAAGTATGCTGTTCTGTGGATTGAAAACTCTCTGGAAGACCATGGCCATAAACAACACTGTCTCTAGGTGTTTGAATGTCTGGACTAGTTTAGCTCTCCTACACGAATCCCTAGCATGGGTCAGTCACGCCTTAAAGAAGAAGAAACTATGCACAGCTGGAAATTCATGATGTTATCATGGACCGTACTCCACATTCTGAGTGCACGAGAAAGCTGAAGGGAATAGCATTTGAGAACATACAGAATAGATTTCTTCCTTACCTTGGCACAGAGTTACACGATGGAAGAATGAAATAACAGGTAGAAGAAAGAAGCCAAAACCATATAGAAAGCCAGCTGTTTCCATTTCTCTAAAAAAAGATTTCAGAAACAGAGGTAAAGATTTTGTTATGAAATTTAATATAATTTTACAGTGTAAAAGACTTAGCTATAAAACAAGAGAGGACTGAGTTTGAAAGACTCTGATATGAGAATCAATAAATTTACTATAACTGAGTTATGCCTAATCTGAGAGTTGACTTCCATAGAGCTTAGGAGGAATGGGCAGGGCAGGACAGGGTGGGGAGCAAGGCTTTCTCAGTGCATGGTCCCAGAATGTGCCTAAATGGAATTATTCCTATATTTTTTGCTTTTTAAAAATTACTGATCTAACAGCTATTTGTAAAAGATTAGAGGAAAACAGTTCAAGTATCTCTAAATTACACTAAAAATTACCTTTCTCTTTCAAGCAGTGTGGACATCTGTTGCAGGGACATCTGTTGCAGACCCTCTTAAAAATACGGAGTATATGGAAAGAAGAGTGATGGTGTGAAGAAGTAATTCTTTTCATCCTGAATTTTGTGCACAGAAGAAAGCTTCTTATTCCTTCTTACTGCAAAAGACTGATGTGAGTACAGTCTCCGTCTGATAACTCTAATATTCATAGGAAAAGGTATTGCAGTTTTCACCTGTTCCTCCCATTTCAATCATACACTGGTTCTTCCAGTAAATTAAAAAAAAAGAAAAGAAAAAGCCTGCTGGATATAAGCTCAGGAGGGAAACTGGTTTCATCTTTATAAGAAAGCCTTGCTTCTGCTATGTTTGCAGAAGTTTCCAGGTTTTTTGAATAGGAGAAAAAATAAGAGAAATACACTTTCTTATTTGGAAGATTTTAGTGCTACAGATGTCAAAAGAACTGCTTCTCTAATTTGCTGTCATCATGAAATGACTTAAGTCACAACCTGTGCAATATATTCACTGTTGTCTGACCCACAGACACTACTTCTGTGCTGTGGAACTCTAAAGAAAAGATTGTGATAACCTGTAAACAATAGATGAAGTTTAGTGCTGAACTGAGAAGTCTTCCTGAATATTGAAAGCATTAATCTATTTTGCTGTCTGTGGTATGCAATTTTCAAAAATTTAAGAGCCGCCTTATTAACCTGTTGCATGTTATATTTGGCAAAGTTTTGCAAAAAAACCCCATAGCTTTTTCAAAAAACAGAAAACAAGTGTAATTAGTCTTCTGTGGAAAAAAAAAAAAGGTATGCTAAATCAGCATTAATCAGAACAGGCTTTTGGGTATATATCAATCTTATAAGGCTGCTCATAGTGGAAAGAGTAAATTGACAAGGAGGTAGGATAGTAACAAAGGATTTATTCTTGCATAATTTGAAAATGGGGTACTGGCCCAATAGAAGAGTGAAAGAAGTGGTATGGAAGTGAATGAACTCTCCACAAAGAGCTCCATGGCTTTGGCACAACAGGCTGCAAATACAAAGTCATGGTATTCTTAGTATGATCAATGTCTCCTCTGCCCCCAGGCTCTACCCTCACAGACAAGCAGGGGAAGGAGAGAATTAATGAAGAAACTAGAGAGAGAGAGACACCAATGTGAGCCAAAAAAAAGGCAGTAATAGAGAGAGAAGATATAGAAACAACAGATATGTTATGGTTGCTTCACCAGAGTAGGTACTTCTTCCTATTTTTGAGAATTTTTTATGTGTTAAAAGACCTTTGGGCTAATATAAAAACCCAAACAATGAAATATTGACATCGAATAACAAGCTAAATTATAGATTTTCTCTCCCTGATCAGGAGAAAAGGTAATGTTCCCCTTGTTGGCCTTTGGGTCAATTTTGTTTGAAGAAAACAATTAATATCAAATAATATGTACAATCTACATATATTACTTCTGGTTAAGGAAAGTGACACAAGACTTCAGAAAGTGACGAAAGTATTGATAAAAATTCCAAGAATTAAATTACTTGTTGTTTTATTTATATTTTTAATCCTTATTCCAGTTACTAACATGTCGGGTATAACAAATCAACATTAATGTTTATTTATGAAATTTATATATTCCATTAACACATATAATAAATCTCCAAAAAGGTAGTCTGTTTGTTCTGACACATTATTTTCATTTAATGCATAGCCTTTCCAGGGGAGGACAGAAGAGATATAGTTCTTTAAAGAAGATTATTTTTGTATTACTCATGTAAACTAGTAATGCTAATGTTGCTAACAGGGCCCTTATATCAGAGTATCATACTGCACTTTTCAAAACCATATTTTCAAGCCGAAATAGTCATTGCCAAGACGAGTGATAGTTACTACTGATACACTGGGAACAAATCAGTGCTTGAAATAAAGAATATGAAAGAAACAGCATGTAAAATGGGAACTGGTGTCTTTTGATGTCTTGGTGACATGCAGGGTGTGGTAGAGTTCTTCACAGAAAAAAATAAAATCATCAGGCTGGGGGCCAAGGTCCCACTAGGAGGCAGCTTGAAGGGTGCTGTGACAGTTTGCCAGTCTGTGATTTCTGTGGCTACTGAAGCCATGCTGCTGTCAGTGGCCTGGCTAGAAGATGTGCAGAGAGGCAGCGCAGAGTCACGTGGGAATCCTCTCTGACTGATGGAGAAATTAGTTTAATTTCCAAAGAAAGACTATCCATGACAGTAGGCTTTCTCACTAAAGCCCTTTCTCCTGTCTCTCATGCCTCATCCTACCCATCATGAGGCAGGAGAGCATGAACACACGCACACAGGTACTGAGCCATCATCACACCAAGATCTATCCCATGCTGAAACATCACGGACTCTGTAGCTCTCTAGAAGGGCTGCTTGCCAAAGCACTCTGGCTAAATGCCAGTTATAAATTGCAGCCTTTCCTCTTGATGCCCCCAAAAGTTTAAAGGAAACAGAAAGTGGAATAAAAGGAGAGGCTATTTTGAAGGCTTAATTTGGGAACAGGAGGAGAGAAACAGCATGAATTTCCAGAATACAGAGACAGGATAAACTGTTTGGGCAAGATCAATACCATATATACTTTGATATAAATTGGCTGGAAAGCTCAGCTCTCAACATGGCACATAAATTTAACCCTGAGCTGGAGTAGGAATCTCACTGTTAATAAAGCATATTTCCTGTTTTAGATGTTCCACATTCCTGAATAAACCTTCCTTATTGACAGGTCCAGAGAACCTGGTTATGTTCCGTAGCTTTTGAAGAAGGCAGAAACTAACCTCTGGAAAAAAGATGCTGAGCTGACACATGAAGAAATGCTCTCCTCTGCAAAGAAGCAAACTATCAGCTGAGGTGAAAAATACATTAGGTAGGACCAGTGCAAATGCATGCACCTTTTCCAGGAATTGTAAAATGCATTCCTATTGCCTAATGAATGGGATAGATCTCTTTAAGTCAACAGAAGCTTCAAAGTTTCCCAAAACTAATCTTTCAGTTCCAGACAAATTGAAGCCCATATAAGTGATGTCTGTCACATTAAGATACCGGAACAGCACTGTGATCCTTGCTGAGTTGCGTGATTTGCATTGTTGTATTCGTGTTTTGATCAAAACTTCTGTGTTTGAGAGAGGCTTCATCATAGCCTGATCCTGGCCAGCTCCTTGAGCCTTGGCACGAGCGCAGTGCCTGCCTGCACGTGAATGTACTTCTGCTCACTGCAGTTTGTCACCTTCATTTCCTGCTGCTAACACCAACAATTTTCAAAAAATAAGTGGTCCCAGGTGATCGCAAGCAATCCCTTGAAAGGAGAGAGACAGGTCTAGTTTTTTGCTTGGAAATGCATGAAAAAACATGCAAAACCCTTGGCAAATCTCAATTAGGAGTTCCATCTTCTGATGCTTTTTGCTTCAAAGGGGACCTGTTTACAGCTTGTCATCACAACAGGCCATGGAATTATCATAGCATGTTTACCTAGAGAATTACCATTTTGATCACCAGTTCCTTCTGTCACAGACCATTTCTGTCCTTGTCTTAGTGGAGTAGCAGAGTTTCTTTCTTGAAGGATCTGTGTTACTGTGAATTCAAGGGTTAATTGAGTCTTCAGGACTATTACAGCATAAATAGATGCATGTACTGACCCTCATCAAGCTGCTGATCTCATCTGTTAGTTTTTAAAGTCAGAGATAATGCAGTTATATTGGGTTACCTTTTCCAAAGAAAGTTAAAGAAGTATGCAAAGGTTATTTATAAAATTACAGTAAACTCAGGAGAAGGAGAAAGAGGCCACCTTGCAGGGAAATCACAGTCAGGGAAACAGCTTTATGACTCAGAACTAAATTAAACTTTTTCTTCAGTTGTGTAAGTTATGATGAACAGAGGAACAAAGAATAAAAAAGGCAACGGGTAAAAAATACATGGACAAAATAAAGTGCAATTAATGTGCTTAAAGTTGAAACAGAGTAAATTATTCTGCAAAGAGAGAAATAGCTCATGAAAACATGTATATAGTAAATAAATAAAATCTTAAAACCTCACACGTGCTAGGGATAGTACTCGCAGACTGAAAGTGAAGTAGACATGTGCTAACAAAATTTGCTTATGACAAAACCTGAAAACCATTGCAAACATAAGGCCAGAAGTGGAATATTGCAATGAGGTGTAGAACTTTGAGAAATGAAGTAATAAAAATGGGAAAAAAGTAATCATTCAAAGTACAGTCATCAATTCAGGGACTAATGAGAAGAACATCTGTTATACTATAGCACTTTACAGGGTCTAAATGAAGGAGAGAGGAAACTGCAATGCTTGGTAGTCAATATTTGAATATTTTCCTGTTATCCTTGTGATATGACATCCTAAAGGTGAATACAGTTCATAGGCATTTTGGAGAGGCATTTCTGCAGAGAAAGAAGAGTTTTGAATCTGTTGTACAAAGCACTGATCAGATCCCTGAAAGATTGTTTAAAATTCTGTCTACCTCCCTTCAAGAGATAACAGTTTCAGACAAGAATTGATGAAGAAAGTGTCCACTAAAATGAAAAGAGAATGGACTGTCCATCCCTTGGGACAGATTTCAAAGAACCTTGCTTGTTTATCATAGAAAACAAAAAACTGAGAGTGGGTATGATTTATTTCTGTGCACTGAGGGAAAAGCACTAGAAAGAAAAGAGCTTTTGAAGCTTAAAGGGCAGCACTGACTTAAAAGCAAAGGTATATAAACAGGCCATGACTAAACTTACTCAGTGAATGTAGAGACCCCTCAGAAGATTGAGAGAGTGAAAATACACCTGGAAAATCATATCTGAAGAGAAAGTGCAAGTGATTCACCAGTAAATTGAAAGGAGGTACTCACTGCAGTTTAGGTTAAGAATATATGATTTAATTGTCTGTGATTGCACAGGAGTATAGACAGTGACCCAAGAAGTCTTTTATTCCTGTGTTTTTCATTACCCGTGTGATATAAATTGGTGTGAAGACCCTTGAGCTTTTCTGTGCTAATTAACTGTGTTCCAATACAACACATCTTTCAGCAAACCAACACTGAATTTTCGGTAATTAAGTTCAGCAAATCTTGCTGCAATGAGTACTGGCATCTGGGAATGTTTCCTTGTGACATTTCTCCTTTACTCTAAACTTTAAAAGTACTTTTGAAAAGCCATTTTTCTACAATACATGTGGGCATTTAATGAAGAATGTAAGCACATATTCTGACCTTTCTTTGTGTATAATCAATACAGGTGATAAATGCTAAAATTATTGTTCTAAAATGTTTCACTGTGTATCTAATGTAATTACTTTTGGTCTCATATTTATTATGAACTGCACAAATGTCTTTTTGAGAGCATTTGTTACATTTTTTCACAATGATACTTCTAACATTGTTAATGGGTTATTTTTATTCTAGTTATACTTGCCAAGAAAAACATTTTAAAGTTATGTCACTTTTTTATTTTCAAAAAATACCAAATTTCCTTTTGAGCAGACAGAAAGCTGGGTGAAATCATATAAAGTAGAATAGGTAGTTAACACCCAAATCAAGAAAAAGATGTTTTAATTTTGCTTCTTTTGGAAATCCTGCCATAGGGCATATGGACGCACCTGGTCATTGCATTTCACAAGAGGAAGCTTGTCACAAGAGGTTCTAATTCTGCCTCAGAGCAGAGTGATCAATATTGCCATCTGATGCACACTTATGGGTTTGAGGTTTTAGAACTCAGAGCTGAAGCTGCTGTTTCATTGTGGCATTAGTAACTGGAAGCATAACAATTTTTGCACACACAGTTTGCATCGTGACATTCTCTTTTTGTCCTGATATTAGACAAAGATAGGAAAGAAGGAGGCAGGGCTGAGTCTCTGTTTTCTGCAGTGGACAACACATTCTGATCCACAGACATACTAAACAGACAATTTTTTCTTCATTCGGTTAATTTTTTCCTGGTTTGGGGCAGTGATGGCTCTCTTCTATTTCAGGTTCTCTCAGAATAGCAAGTTCTGCATGCTGCTGTGGAGTAAAGGGTGAACATTAAATTCAGTCCCTAGTTGTGTATGTATGTATTTCACTGCACAGCACCAGGAAGGATGAACACAGCAAGCCTGCAAGGCAAGTCACCAAATGGAAAGCACTGTGTGATTTCCTGGCATGTATACCTGACTGGTCTGCTGTGTAACTGTTGATGAAATGACTAGTTTGACACATGCAAAAATAAAATTAGATTTAAAAAAATACAACTCTTGAGATGTGAGCTTGCTCAGATAAGAAAAATGCCTGCTGTTTTTCTAGAATGCTCTGATTAAACTACTAGCATTTAAAATGTGCATAATAAGAAATTTATGATTCTCTCAAAATGCCTGGCTCAGTGAAAGGAGGGCATAAGCTAAACGTTGTGACTGCAGTTTATAAAATCTCTGCTTTTACAAACAGGGAAGAATTACAAGATTTTATTTGGAAAGGCATGCTGACTGCTGTAAGAAACCAGATCTTGCTAGCTGTACTAATGTTAACAGTGCCATTAAAATCAGTGTATCTGATTGTGTGAAGAGGGCAATCAAGATTTGGCCCCATGCTCCTGCTTTGTAAACATTAGCATTACAGAGATTAATATAATACTGACTAGCCAATGACATGTAAAAGCCTTAGTAAAGTTAATTTGTTTGGAAAGCTTTTCTTTTAAAATCTAAAACAAATGGTTCAAGTGAAATGTGAGATGTACAAGATGCAGAGAAAATCAATAAACCAGCAGACTGTAAATGATGTGGAAATAACTTCTTTATGTTTTCCTGGTTTTGTAGCTTATAGTTAGCACCAGTACATAAACGTAACAGCTATGTGCAAGGGAAGAAAAGTAAATCCAAATGTGGGGAGCGTTGTGATGAGCTACCATTTCCTCAATGAATTCTCTTTTTTCCTGTGAAGCATTAGATTTCTTTTTAGATAGTACTATTAAAAATACAACTATGTGATTATTGGTTAGCAAGGACTTGGGTATTTTTTTTTCTATGTTTATCTATACATTTCTTCAATCCCCTTACTAGCGATTTTCCTAAAATAGAGTGCACTGATCCTCCTGAATGTCCATCCAATATTGCTGCTTGTAGGGATGAGAGATATTTTTAAAATAAGTACTGAAAATTATTCAAATATGTCAGATCATTTATGTTTTTTATAAGAACTTTATGGTCCCTCAAATTTTTACATTCTATAGCATGGTTTAAATGGTAATTCTGCAATCTTCATAATACTGATGTATAGTAGGGAAAATTGGGTCTATCTTAAAAGCATTCACTAATAAGGGATGCACCTTTAGTTGTGATTTCATAAACCTATACAAACCTGTGCTGGGTTTCAGTACAACTAAATGCCATGGACAAGTGGTACTCAAGAGAATTTCGAAGATCATTCCAGTATGTGGCTGCTGATAAATGACTGTGTAAACCTGCATTATGGCTTCTAAGATTGGACTTTCCCTCAAAATTTCAGGATAGAAAACAGAAACTGGGAAATTTGCAAGCAAGATAAGTATATATAATGTGGCACAGGCTGTAAGTCTCCTGTCACCCATAGTTTATTTTTATTTTAAACAAAGAGACTCTGTAAACAAAGAGACTTTATATATTTTATGTGTGCACTGAGCTTTGAGAAATAAGTTAAGAGATAGGAAAGAGTTTGGTTGAAGGCAGTGGAGATTGGATGAAAAGCAAATCCATCATACAGCCTCCTCAACTGTAAATTCAGGTGGGATGGTCTGGACCTCTCTCAACTTTCTTCAAGCCTCTGGCAGGATGAAATCTATCCAAGTCTGAGGGCAGGTTTATAGAAGTCTTTGGAATCTGGCATGCAAGTGCAGCACAAAATGATTATCATCAATGTACTGATGCAGAAAAGTTGTTGATGAAAAGATTAGTAGTAATTTCAGGCCTGTTTACGTAGCTGCAATTAACAGAGAGGATGCTGGAAAGTGGTGGCATGGCTATCAGTAAAAATAAAATATGTGCATCATCTTTAAATGTAGTCAGGAGGGTGGTCACAGGGAGACTATTCTTCAGTCTGGCATCAGCTCATCCTGGTTGCTTATTTTTAATCACATGAGAAGTGTTCCAGCCACAGCTACAGCACAGATCTTTGCAGTTTTCAGTTCTCAAGGTTGCTGTGTGAACTCTCCAGAGTGAGGCTTTGATGGGGACTGCAAGGGTCATAACCTGGCAGAGGAAGACGAGGCAGTCAGTGAACCTGAGAAGGGACTCTACATTTAAGTTCTGAACCTGTTAATGGACACTTAGAAATAAGGTAACTGGATTAAAAAAAAAAAAAAAAAGTCAAAATGGAGTTCCTGGTAAGCTAGTTAACTAGTCATGACAGAGATTTTATTCTAAAGAGGAACAGGTAGGGCACTTAAGTGTAAATAATATGCTATATATAGATCAGAAGTGGGACTATCTGCAGTTAATTTAGCTTATTTCACTAAACACAAACCATAAAAATATTTTTATATGTATTCAGTTTGAGTTATTGATTTTTTTTCCTCCATGTTTTAATTCCATACAGAGCCCATAAAGAATTGTACAAGGACAGGTAGAAGAGATTATTGTTTCATGAGCTGAATGAAATCTCTGAAGCCATGTCTCCAGATACCATCTGAAGACCTGGCCCACAGGATCCTTCATCTGGAATAGTATATGAAGGGTAGTTATAAATCCCAAAGTGTATTTTCCTGATCTCTGATTAAAGAAGTAAGCACATGCTTGTGATATAAATATGCACATTATATTAAAAATCTGTGGTTGGAAATTCTGGAGCTCAAATTATGAACACATAATTTAATTCCATGAATAGTAGTGCAACTTAAATCAAAAAGGGATGCAAATTTAAGAGCACAATTGCAAATATGAACACACATTTATATTGATTGTTGTTCTTCAGGAAGAGGTAAAAGTAACTAAAATTAAAAAGAAAGAGGAAATAATTTTATACAACAGCAGTTGTAGAAATGTTGGGATTAATGGAAAAAGGATGACTAATTTTGAAAATAAGCTTCACTTTTTTAGATGTGTTAAGCTGGAAAGTAACTGGAATCAATGGAGTATAGATAACTGAAAAAAAATTTACAGTTGCAGTCCTGACCCTACAGAGTGGGAATTTTGCCATAGATAATTGGGGCTGACATTTTATACAGTGCTTCATCACTAAAAATTCAGGGATCTGACCCATGAGTGATTGCACCACTTGGAGTTTTTCCATTGCTTTCACAGATCTTTGGATCAGACCCATGCTGCAGATGCATCTTTCTTCCATCTGAGGGGTAATTTCACATGTAATTGTTAGAGCTATAAGAAGAGCCTCAGGCAAAGTTGGGAAAGAACATCTACATCTGGACAGAGACCTTGAGATGTAAGCAGGACAATGATTTTATGAACACTACAGTGATTTTTCTTGGTCTAAAAATCCAGATAAATATATTCCTTTAACTCTTAACAACCAGCTTTGCTAGAAAAAGTAAATTTTTTCCAGCTGGAGAAAAAGTAAATTGATCCAGCTGGAGAACTGTTGCTTCAGCTGTACCCTACCTAAGTCCTATTAGGTTAAATGTGGAGTATCCTTACTTTCCTTTCATACAGGAAGCATATGTAATTTACATACCAACATAATTTTTGTAAGAATCACTGATCTAAGCTCAGCTATTTATTCAAATGTGTTGAGCACAAAGTATCAGAAAGATCCCCTGGCTTCTGAGATGCTTTTCTTCTGTGAACAGTTATGTATGGCTCAGACTTTCAGTGGTATTAGGAGAAGGGTGTTCACTAACTCTCAAGACAAAAAACAGATACTCAATCAGACAAAATGAAGAGCATTGTTTGTAAATCTCAGACTTTACATGTTTGGTTATCCTGTAAAAAATAAAAAAAACAACAACTACTTCTCTATAAGCCTGATAATTGGAGTAAGCAATTTTATTTTTTTGAAGGCTAGAGTAAATGCTGGTACTAGCTAAGAAAAAATAATGTAACAGCTCTTATTGCATACCCAGTAATTGTCACTCTCCTAGAACACTGTGAACACCTGCATTTTTCTCTTGTGATTTAAAATAGATAAAAAATTACAAAATAGGCTGGTTTTATACAGTAATATGATTTTCAAATTTTTTTAACACCTTACAATATTTAAAATGAAAATATAATCCTGCCATGTCCATTAAATATGTTAATTTGAAAAAGATGGCATCTAAAAAGATCTTTTAGTTGATGTTGGGGGCAAAAATAGTTTAGCTTCTGGTATCTTCAAATGCTGCCCATCTTTCTGTAATCATATAACACTATCACTATTCACTATTCTGTCTATTCTTGCATAGAGAATTGAAACATCACTTGAGTTTCCTCTGAGGATGGATTAACAAGATTTGCTGTGACATGACTTGATTAATTAATGAGACTAGAGTATTCTTTGGTCCTGGTGTGCTGTTCTTGAACTTCTTAGATGGGAAAATTCTAACCTTCAATATTTGAGAAGTCAACTGGGTAAAGCAAAACTCTTGTATGACCTTCACCAATAATAAAACTGAAAATCCATTATAGAAGGTACCTGAATAGCTGTACACGTTCAAGGTGATTTTTTTTCATAATTGAAGAATGAAAGTGCACACGATTAAAGTAGAGTACAGAAAAATACGTCACCGGCTGTTTAAAATATAATTAGATGCCTTTCTACTTTTCTTTCTGCAATCTTCTACAAAAAGAAATAGCTTTTGTAAGTGCTGCACTGCAGAAGTAGTTTTACTCTGTGTACATACCCCCAAGGAAATAGAGAAGGTTCTCAGAGGGCAAATACAGATGAAAGCCAAGACATCCCATCCGTTGACCCTGCTTTAGAAATTTCTTGTCCATGATTGAGTATCAGGCTACATAGGGAAGTGTTGAGAGCCATGTCTGCGATATACTTGTGAGATACACATTTTAAAGCCAAAGGGTTTACCTATCTCACCAAGAGACTGAGATTAGTGTAAGACAATAAAATTCCATCAATTTTACAGATGATTTAAGGCTATCTTCAAGCATAGCTAGCAGAAGTAATAGGAATCTGGATTTAGAGACCTGGCAATGCTGTAAATTGGGTTGTTTGTAGAGTGTAGTTGAATTGGTCATTAAGTCAACATTTCAGTGGAGGCTCTTGGGATCTATAGTTTGCATGTTGGTGATAAGGGTGTCAGATAGCTTTTCACCTTCTCTTTCCTTCCTGGTCCCATCAAAGAAATCCTTTGTGAATCAAAGCTTGTGGACCTTGCTTACTATTTTGACTCTTATCAATAGATTGATTCTCAGTATGTGAGTGTAAATATTAAAAATTTACTGTGCAATAAAAGCAGAGTTGAAAATTAGAATTTTTTATCTAATCAGACAGGGATCAAAATGATTGTTGCTTTTGTATACAAAAAGAAGGCAATGACTCTGCAATGTGCATTTCCTTCTCAGATATGTTTTGAAAAAAATTAATAAGATTAACATTGTGGATGACAGCTGGATTTGTCTTCACAGATGCCAGACAGCATTAGCAAAGAGAACCCAATGTAAGGTTTTTAGCTAATTTTATTAGCTTTCCTGCTACATGCCAGCACAAGATATGCATTAATGAAATTAGACCTGAACACATCCAACAATTCTAAGTCAGTAGTAGAGAAAGGAAATAATTTATTGTAGGTGACAGAGAACAGCTATAAAATACAAACTACATCTAGTCAGATGG
Organism: Irena cyanogastra; assembly: GCA_013397155.1. Classification (NCBI taxonomy): domain Eukaryota; kingdom Metazoa; phylum Chordata; class Aves; order Passeriformes; family Irenidae; genus Irena; species Irena cyanogastra. The sequence goes on along the minus strand of VWZV01010916.1, from coordinate 334,200 downwards.
GAAAAATGAATCACTAGTGACTGATGGCCACCAGTACTACCACCCTCAGAAAGATAATGTCACTGACAGACATAGCATAAATGGATGAGTGCACATTGCATGGGCCTGTTGAAATTAGTCAGGTCCTTTATAATGTCATGGAAATCTGAAGTTGCCTTTACCCATCACAGTTTTGGAGTATAGGAGTCACGCACTGCTATTGCCTGGCCTTGATACCTCTGCTTAGATAAATAATCCCATATCAGGGACACAAATGATCCCATAGTAAATGGTGTTTCACATAGGCTAGACACGTATTGTTACAGTTATTAGATATTTATCTTTAAAACTTTCAGTTGAACAACTTTTAAGCATTTACCTGCAATTTTCCTGCCTAGATAGAGATTTGAGTTAATTCAGGTATATATCCATTGCAATATTTCAATCCTATAGAAAAGAGGCATGAAAAGGCAGTAGCATTACAGGAAATGATCTCTCATATTTTTGTATTGTTAATTTAAAGAGTAAATCTTGTCCTTTTATTTGAAATGTTTCAAGGATCAAATATTCTGAGCTAGAGATGTATTGTTAAATTAGGCATGACCATGTTTTTACCCTAAGAAAATCTACCCTGACTCAAAAAAAAAGAAAAAAGTACAGTTTAGACATGATTAGAGGTTTAACTTTTAGCTATAAATTTTCTCTAAGTTTGTGCCTACCCTGCGTGTACTTTCACCTTGTACTCAAAAACGTCTCCATTGAAACAGATCTGTGCCTTGTCTGTTCCATTCTACTTTTGAACATCTATACTGAAATCAACGAATCTCTATCACTTTCAGTCTCAGAGGAACTTTCTTACTGGACAGAAGGACAAAGCAGATTGAGGAAAGAAAGCTGCAGGAAAGTAAAGGTGGTGATCAAAAACCTGGTAAGGGAGAGACAGAAAAACACAGTAGTAAACATGCATAGAAAGAGAAAACTTGGGCTCTAGTACAGACAGATGAAAACCAGATGCTAAAGCTGAAATAATAATTTGAGGCTGGTATGGGGAATAAAGAATTTCCAAAGTGGAGGGGAGATAGAGACAAAGGTGAGGCAAGGAGGCAGCAAATAAGTTGGTTTTTTTTTTTTTCTTTTCTTAACAGACGAACACCACTTTTTAAGAGTGAGAATAGAAAAACTATGAATCCCACAACTTTCTTGCTCTCAGGAAGCAAGGATAAATTGTAAAGCCCTGTAGGAAAGAAATATATAAATTACCTATGCCCTCCTATGCTCAGACAGGATGTCTTCCACTCAATCTTTAAAAATACTAAATTAAGCACAGTTTCCTATTGTCTGCTTCTATTTCTGTTTCAGAGCACAGTGATATTATAATATGTCTGCATCATTTAGAGCACAGTATGCAGTCTGATCACGGAAGACAAAGTGATATTAGCCCTACTTTACAAGACATAAGAAAACTCACCAACTGGTTTATAAAGAATGCCCACTGGTCTCAAAAGTGAGCCTTGGATTGAGTAAACAGAAGATAAAGACAACACAGCTGTGAGAAGTCTAGTGTCAGGATTCTTGATGAATAAGCTGGGCTGATTTTTTTTCTCATCTCATGAGATGGGCAGTAAAATTTTGTGCACCAAGTTGTCCACTTAAAATGTCTCTGTCCCAGAGAAGAGCCAGCAGAATAAAACATTTGCTACTGCCTTAACCATTGTCAATCAAAGTGCAGTTATTTTGATTAAATTGCTCAGAAAGGTGGTCTTGTGTTACCAATATCAGCCACAGTGGCTGGGCTGCTGAGGTTTTGCTGAGTCTGCTTATGCTTAGGGATGAGAACCTACAGAAAAGGAAAACAAGCTTAGTAAGGTAGGAAGGAAGGCAGAAACTGTAATGTTTTAGTCAGTGACTACAATTCAGGAAGTCTTGCATTTTACCTGTGGTTAGAGATGACTTCTGTGCCACAGGAGGAGAAAGCCGACAGCTTTTCAGGTCATCCTTAAGGTGACCCCACCTTGCAGTCTTCTGCCTTCCCCACTGCACACATCATAGCTTGAGCTCAGAACATAATCTCATTCTACCTGCTTGTGGGTCTAAATTTAGAGTCCATGTCTTTTGATGAAACCTGTTGTTATATAGGAGCAACTGGAGAAGGAGGGGACATTAGGAGGTTACCTAATCATCCGCCTGTTCTGAGGCCTGTTCTTCCGGGCATTCAAAGACAGAGAAACTACAAACTCTGCAGGAACTCATTCCAGTGTTCTATTTTTCAGAAGGAAAGAAGAAACCCAAAGAGATTTTTCTCTAATATCTGATCTGGTACTTCCTGTAGTCTACTTAAACTCTTACTTGCCCACAACACCAGCAATTCAATGGCCTGCTTCTTCATAGCTGCTTTTATATATTTGAAAATATTATCATCTTCTCTATTAGTCTTCTTCTCCTTCATTTACATAGCCTGGGTTTTTTTTTCAATCTTTCCTTAGAGGACTGTGTTTTGTAAGTCTCTCGTAAGTTTTGCTTTCTGTTTTGACCTTTCTTCACTTGGTCAAAGGGGAGAAATTATGCAAGCCAGCTTAATTTGAACAGTACCTAATTGAAATACTTACCCCCATAACCTTAGAGGAGGATTTCACTAGTTATCAATAATCTGAAAAATAAGGTAGTTCATGTGTGTTTTGTGGGAAAGCAGTTCTGCTCATGTAGTGAAAGCCAAATTAGGACTGAAGCAGTTTACGGACTTATTAACAATATGTAATTAACTGGCAATAAATGAACTACATGCAGGATCTATATCAGTACCATGATACTAGACAATAACTAAATGCTAATATAGATTTAAAGACTTATGAGCATATTTCAGAACATTAATTATAACTAATCTCAAAATATTCTACATGACCATGCGCACAATTTAACTCATGTTCCCTTCCTGACTCCAGGCCCCATGTGTCACAAGTCCACTTTCTTTTTGTGAGGAGAGAGGAGATTCCCCAACTGTACAGCCCTCCTGTGAGACATTTGGATTCCCAGCTCTGCATGTACTTCTGCTGCTTCCTGCTGTCTGGTGATGCACATGCTGGCAAGGGATCATCTCAGGAACACCAACACACATGCCCCCACAGGCTGATTCCCAGCTTGCTGCACTCTACACTCTCTATATAGATATATATGTATAAAAAATACTGAGTTGAAGAGGACTTACAAGAGATCATCTCTCCTGACCCTGCACAGGATATCCCAAGAGTAAAAATGTGTGCTTGAGAGCATTGCCCAAACACTTCATGAACTCTGTCAGGGTTTGTGCTGTGACCACTCCCCTGAGGAACCGGTTCAAGTGCCCAAACACACTGTGGGTGCAGAACCTTTCTCTAGTATCCAACCTAAACCTCCCCTGACACAACTTCAAGTCATTCCCTTGGGTCTTGTCACTGCTCACAAGATATGTATTGTTGCCTGCCCCTCCTCTTCCAGTTTTAGGGAAGCTGTGTAGAAAGTGATAAGGTCTCTCCTCAGACTCCCTGCTGCCCTGGCTAGTGCAGGCTGCTCCCGGTGACCGTGAGGAAGATGCACCAGCAGTCCTAGGCAGAGATCATGATGGGATAACTGCTACCAGTGTCAAATCAGAGGCTGACTGCTGCTTTTTTTCCAGTCCAGAGTCTCTTCTCTTCATTACAATTTCCATTTTGTTTACACACACACACACACACACACACACACACACACACATCTCAGTCTGTCTGTGATCTGTCAGGTAAAGGTAAATATGTGCTCAGATGTTGTTGTGTTCAATTCACCCACAGAACTTACACTCATATTCTTATTTTAACCAATGTTGTTATCCAGGACATTTGCTAAGCATGAACAAAGTGAGTACTCCCACACGTGTTTTTGAATTTCAGACCCATTGGTCACTAAATGTACATCAATGAACTTATCTAACAGATTTGGAAAATTTAAGATTTTTTAATTTTGATTTTACTTACCCCTTCACTCCCTGCCTGATGTAAAGCAAAGCATCTGTCATTAATATCCAGCTAGGACGCTTCAAATAACTTTCTTGGCCCAGCTACTAGGCAGAACTAAATAAAATAACATAGATTTGCCAAGTAATGAAGGAATAAAATACTTCAGGGTTTTTAATAAAAAGGAAATAGTCTGGGCAAGATAATTTTAAACCATATTCTGATATTGAAATTACTGTGTGTACTGCTGGCCACTGCATGGTTGCTTCAAATTGTAAGAAGATCACCTTAAAGAAAGCCTGAGGTGAAACCCAGTGCTGGTTGTTGAAGCAAAATAGTGATTCACAACCCATGTCAATACTAGTCACAGTTAGAGGAAGCTTGATTTATTTAGCTCTCAGATCTCTTGCTTTTCAGACTCAGAACATGTATCATCATCACTAGATAATTAAGACAGTCTTGTCCAAAAGAAGAAGACAGGAAAAGCTAAAAATGATGACAATGAAGCATGCAAAGACATTTGAATAGTTACCATTACCAAATCAGTAAGAAAAGAAGAAAGAGGAAGAGGAATAATCAGTCCTTTTATCATTTGTCAGAACTTGTAGTATTATCATGTGTAGGCTGCTTATTGTGATTGAAAGAGCATATGTTAAGGAGCGAACTTTTCTCCTATTCTGATTTTCTTGAAAGTCACATTGTCCTGTAGGCTATAGAAAGATAAAATGCTTTGAATTTGTAGTTTAATAATCAAATTTGGTCTGTGACCTTAGTGTTGCAAATTATCTGTCTGTGTTTTTAAGAATATACATCTACGGTTAAAATGCAAATACAACAGAATAATCTATAAGTCTTTAAAAACCATCTGAAAAGAACAGTGATGTTTTTCTCGGGCCCACTATGGGGTCCCACATCTTCAGAGCAGGAATGGTAAGGAGGAAGCCAAAAACCACTCATTACCATTACCCTACATTGGACAGTTTAGAGTATCGAGGGCATTGAAGATTAAAAGAATGGTATTTTCTTGGATCTCCTCAAAGGCTCTTGACATAAATGACTGCAAGGAGAATTAACGTTCTGAGGAGTTGGTCTTCAGTGAATGTGCAGAGACAGGACATCTAAAGCCAGTCAGAAGCTCCAATATCAGTGAGTGGATGATGAAATTGGAGGTGCTGAATGTTTCATGCACTGATATGGGGATTTAAATTCAGCTTGGAAGAACAAATTTAGAGAAACCTATCATTTTTTCAGCAACGGATTTCACTGCTTCTTGTGTTTGCTCCGGGAGATTCAGCCAAACCTTTTCCAGTCAGATATTTTCCATTGAGAAACTTTCTTCCATCAAAATTTCCTAAAGGAGAAAGGGACTTCTTGTCCTTCAGTTTGGAAGTTAATTAATATACATAAATCACCTGCTTACTTCAGGAGATGCGTGAGTTTCCTGACAAGTGTCTAAGTAAATACTAAGTAAAGGCCTTATACTCTGTGGGATGAATAAATGTTTTCCTAAGCAAGATTATTTCATCAATGTAAATTAATAGTAATTTTACTTAAGAAAATTTACCCAAGTGCCTAAACCTCAGACGTAGAGTAGTCTCATAAGATACTGGATATTTTTGGATCCAATTGGAAATTCAGCTCAGTACTGATGAAAATCAGGCTAGAAGCTTTAAGTTTTAAAGATTATTTAGGTATTTCTTTACTTAATTATGAGCTCAGTATTTAGATAACTTGCAGCATTAGGATCAGTATAGTTAAATTTTAACATCCAAAGTTAATATATTTAACATTAAATTCTTATATTCTGAGCAATGATGGATGTAAAATACATATATTAACATAAAAATTTTGTTGGATATGAATCAAAGCTCTATTAGCATTAAAAATTTATTTTTGGCCTGCTTCTTTCAATTATCTTTATTTGAACAATGAAATAGTCATAATATATAGACTGCTGAAGTTCAAAAATTGCACTAAAGTCCCTCAGAATGGCTTTGAATTGCTTGTGCAGTCTCTGTACAGAATCTGAGATTGGTTTTGCTGTGTTTTTTTTTTTTTCTTAAAGAGTTCTTCATCAAAATGGTTTTGGTGATACATGGCTGGCAGCTTCTCCTTGAGATAGCAACTCACTACTTGTACTGTGCATAGGTATGTTAAAATACACGTGGATACACACACGCACATTTACAGAAAGCAATTGCCTGTTCCCAGGGTGAGAACTCTGATGATACATGACAAAATTCAGTTACCTCTTGCAGTGCATGTTCATATTCGTGTTTTTTAAGGAGCTGGCAAGGGGACGACTTTGAACAATAGATTTTAAATGGTTGATTTTATTATTTCCCAGAAGAAACAAGAGCTCTTACTCCACTGCTGTGTATCCTGGAAGTGTGCTGCACCACCAGGAGTTACCGCCTTCTGCAGGGATGGATCTGTGCTTTTTCCAGTTCTTCAAGTAAGCCAGAGACAGGAATGAATCTGCTGAAAAGACACTGAAAGATGCTGAAAGTTGACCAGGACAGTTAAATGAAGAATAGCATTGCTTTTTCAGAGTGGATTTGAATCACAGTAATATCTGAGACAGAGCCCACTGAAGTGGGCTGAGTTTCTTTTGTTGTATTCCATGGCATTTGCCTCACCATCCTCAATATTTTGGCATTATGAGCAATGGTCCCTTTAATAACTTTCATGTAATTAGCATATAGAAATCTATCCCTTGAGCAGTTTTCTTTTATACTGTGGAATAAAGGTGGCTTGTGGCATGGTCATGGGGTGAATGACAACTTCGGTTTATTATACTATAAATAAATAATAGCTGCAATCTTTAAGACAGAAAAATGGCAATTGTTGCTTAGCCCTGTGGGGTTAGCATTCATTATGTACAGCATTCCAGAACTATTGAATTCTATGGCTAGTATAGAAGGAAGGGTAAGTTACTTCTCAGAAAAATGTTATATTTGAATGTATATTGCCTTCATTTAAAATACTTTCTTACAAGCTGTCTGCTCTTGGGAAGGGAAAACTCATGCAGGAGATAAATAGCTGGATAAATGTAATGCAAGTGACAGCAAAGAATTACATTTCAACTGTGGTCTTTTGTGAATAGATCCTTAGTGATAGTGGAGGAATTGTTAACTTTTGCAGAGGTAACATAAAGTTTATCTTGGTGTTGTTCTCCATATCTAAAATTGCTGTGAGTGAACTTGTTCAACTATATATGTGAGAGGAGCCTGAAAGAAGATAGTAATATTTACTGTCTCACATGCCAACTTCTGAATACTAGTTACATCTAAAGTGCCTGCAATAAGCACTTAGCCGTCACCTCAGCTGGTGTCTTTGGGCATAAAAAGGAAAATTAAGACCCTGACTGCAAGTAATTGTATTTCACCAAGTTCATAGCTGTTTGGTGAAATAAGATCCACTTTTCTCAAAGTGCTTGCTCACCTGACACCAGAATAGGGGATGAAAAAGCTCAGTAATTTTTAGAGAAAAACTTTGGTCTTCTTTTCCTCAAAACAGTGACACTAAAACAGAGTTCAGTATCCCTGAAGGAAGATGAAAATATAATGTAAGAAGAAATAGTCAGTACCATGTCAAGCAGGCATTATCTGCTGGTTCAGGCTAGAAAGAGATGCAAACGGAGAGACTAGAAATGAAGAAGAAGGATGAAGTTAGGCTGAGAGACATCCAGTTTCAAGAAGAGTGCTTGCAATTCCATGAAAAGGTAAATGCCTAATTCTAGTCACTATCATTCTAATCCTTCAACATATATTGCACAGTCATCTATAAGCTTGCCTTTTCCTCAGGAATCCCAAGTTATACTCACTATACATACTATAAAAAATTTCATGAGTCACATTAGCAGGATAGCCAAAATGAAACCTGGAGGAAATGATGCTGTGTTTTAAGATTTGTATTACACTTATCTGAACGTTATTAGCAATCTTTTAACATGAAATGAAACTTAAAAAAACCCAAAAAACCAGATATCTAAATTACATATTTATATTACTGACAATCTTTGTTTTACCCCCAAAATTGCAACAAAATAAAGATTTTTGCTTCCAAAAGATAGAGAGAAAAATCAGCAGAGGAATGGCTAGTTTTTTATGTGTTAGAAATGGATAATGATGTCTTTTGTTGTTCTTATCTGGATAATGACAGCATAATTAGCTTTTTTGGAGGGAAGGCAAATCTCATTGCATTTTCTAATTGAAGCATCCTGTGTACTTTTGCTCAATAAGGAGCACCCACCACTAAGACAGACATGAACGTTCATTTAGTTGTACTGGTACAAGCACAAATGTAATACTTGACTATGACTGGTGACAGTTTTTTTTTTTCTTAGAATTTTGTTGTCTAGGTATTTCTTGGTAAATAATCAACTGCAATGTTTAATGGATAGAATAAAATTTTGTCTCAATATAATGGTATCCTTATAGCAGAACAGTTGGAAACTCAAGTGTGAAGATTATTTCCCACATATTTTTTACCTTAAATATAAGCAGTAACTATCATTGCGGCATTACAAACGTAACATCCTAAATCTTTGTTGAATACTGCTGTGGAAAGGCTGTCTTTGAGTCATCAAGGCATTATCTTCCTCCTTTGCCTTTGGAAAAGCCAGAAGGTAACTCCTGCTTAATTTGAGGTCTCTTGGGGAAGCAATGACATGGTCGAAGTAAGGTACATTTTATCTGTATTTTCTTTTTCCAAATTGGATTGCCCAGTTCTTTAGTGTTCTTTATAAAGCTCATTGAAAAGGAGAAACCTTTCAAATATCTTCTTTTGTTGCTTCTATTATAAAAGGCTTTAGTACGGTTCAATTCTCCATTGGAAACATGGGAGTTTAGCCATGATACTGCTGGGAAGTAGATCATTAACTCAAAAAAATCAATGCATCAAATCTGAGATACATGTCAAACTTCACTGCTTAAGGCAGTAAACAGGAATTGCTGAGGGGAAGCATGTATCTCAGACTCAAGTGAACAAGGAGGGGAAAGCAATTTGTAGCTCAGAGAAGTCCACTTTTGAACAGACATAGGTGTTGGGGTACCATAAGCGAACTGCAGATTTTGACTCCCTCTACTGCTTGCTAACTCTTACCTCATTAATTATTTTTTACACAATGGCCTGTGAACTGTAGATATATCAATTCCAGCTTTTTATAGTACATTATCTGGGAAAAAATGGGTATCTAGAAGGTAGATGAGGGAAATCGTTCTCCTAGAACTCACCATGGAAATTCCATCTGTTAGGTACCTTTCTGAATCAGAGGCACATGGAGTAAAGGGACTCGGTCTCCTGTCTCACAGTGCTTACTCTAGAAAAAGCTTACCAAATCTACTTGCTCAGATAGGAATTTCATAACTGATAGCAGTAGAAAGTGAGAAAATATAGTATGAATCCTCATAGCTATTTCCTAAAGCTGTGATTCCTCGGTCATGTTCATGCACAACTTGACATAAAGGAAAAAAGCCATGACATCATTCACAGTACATAAAGCTGATTATGCTGAAGTCTGTGAAGATTGGATGGCAGAGTGAATGGTTGTGCTGAAGGTACATCAGTCTCTGTGCCTGATATAAAACAAAACTAATAAAAAATCTTGACACTATTTTTCAAAGCATTTTATGTACCATATATCTTGTGGCTTATTTTATTTTTTTTCCTTTTTTAACCTGTACTGTCTAATGTGGAAATCAACATTTTATATAAAAACACAAAACGTTATCAAGGTAGGCCCCAAGGGCGCCAGTGCTAGAAAACATTAGTCTTTCAGATCATAGAGGATATTGTCAGCTAATACTGAACAATTTTTAGCCCACAAATCAGTTAGTTCTAGTCTACACTAAGGTTATGCAAGTGACACTATAGAATCTTTAGTTTTAGTTTTGATAGCAAATTTAAGCATAAGATTTACAATAACAAAAATAAGTTGCACACTCACATAAATTTTTCAGAGTTTATTTTTCATTTCAAAACCCAAACATCTTAGTTTAAAGTTCTGCTGTAGAAGATCTGTCTTCCATTTTTCTTTATTCCTCTATATTTCAAATGTGCTAATGTGTTTCTCACCTTTTCATTAAAAATAAAATCTTGTTCTGTACTATTACAGAAGCATCAGATGATTCTCAAACAGAAATAGTAGAATTCGTTCTATGATTTTTAATAATGCATTCCAGACATGGACATTATTATCTATGAATAAAATAAAGGAAGTCCCATATTCTGTAGACCAGCTCTTGATTCTGTTTTTAAAATCAAATAATTTTGTGTTTGGTCACACTCACCTTAAACAAATACTGACTATTCTGTGAGACAGGTCAAATCACAATTAATGGGAAAACATAATGGTAACTGTACACTAAGAACATCACGAAGATGAATGTTGCAAAGTGTTTTTAATGGACCATGTATTTTTACCTATATAAGTGAAAAAAAAGTATAAAAGTCTTAAATTCACACAGTCATTCCAGGGATACAAAGGAACTATGTAAATGGTGATACATCTTCTGATAACGGTGGCAAACTCATTAGTGTACTGTGATATCCATTACAGGGAACATCATACAGATGAAAGCTATTAAATGAGAAAATGGTCTTGAGTTCTGTCTCAGTAAAGGAACTATGATTTATTACTCAAACTAATAAAATGTAAATGTAAAATGAAGGGTAAGTTGTACTTATGATGTATAGTGTGGAAGTTCTAAGCCTTGCTTAAGCATAAGCCAGCACTTTGCCAGGTGCTTCAGTGACAGAGTGACTCTATAGTCCAAGAGGCAGTTTCAGCCCCAGCACATTTGCTGGCTGACAGAATTCTCTTGAGCAGGATAAAAATGCAAAGAATGGAAGAAGGAAAGTGCTGGCAAATGGCACTGCACATGACATCAACAACCTGACAGTGTAATATGCAAAGCTCCAACCTTTAAAGAGCCTTAAAAATGGTCAATGCAGTACAGGAGCATTAAAATCTGAAACTTATTAAGTTAATTTAGCCTGACAATGTTTTCTCCAATCAGGAAATAATGTTCTCTTCTTTATTTCTTTACCTATTATCCTACACTCTGGAGTCTGGAATGATGATTAGTGATTACATATCACCAACTTGTTACTATCTTTCTTTTATTTTGCTTATGATATCAGAATAAGGAGGTTTTTCTGTTGATTGCCCTTCCTGTTGTTCTCCGAGTGGGCAGTAGAAAACATCAGATACTCAGATTCTCATCTTACAGTCATGTACTATGTGCCTCTTTCCTCTCACATTAGATACTTGAAAAATATTTCATTTCCTGAGTATTTTCAAAATGTTCACCATCTCAATAAATGAGGCATTTATCTACAGTAGCTATACAATACTAGTCACTCAATATGATGTTGCCTTTTCTCATTATCAGGTCTAGAATTTCAGTGGAGTGGGTTGTTAAAGAACCTTGTTATTTAATCATTCACTTTCCATTTTCTGCACTAATTATAATCTCTATATATGGTAACTGAGCTATCAAACATCACCATTACTTGCACTCTGTGCTTAGGTTTCAGTTAACCCATACCCAGACACAGCCTTTATGAAAATTTTTATCCAGGTTGTGAAACTAGCTTTAAAATCTTCTGGGACTGCTGTTCAATGCTTATTTAATGAAAAATCAGTCTCACACAAACTCATTTCTTCCTATCATACTTTAATAGGGAAATGATCTTTTGTGTCACTTCCTTCTTGTGATAAATCCCGAAATGCAATTTTTAATTCTTTTTCCCAGCCCACACTGTAGCATCGCTGAATACAGCTGAATTGTCTGCAGGCCTCGAGGCACAGATGCACAGACTTTTCTATGTGCTGGTAAGCATCTGTGGGTTACTTGAGAGGCTGTGTCTTGCTCCATGTATGTGGCATCCTTTATGACTGCTCAGTTGTCTTACTCTAACCTTGCAATGCCACGAGTCACAGCAGAACAGTAAAGTCATCAGCAGCACTTTTCAAAAGTGTCATTAAAGGCTTTCTAATGGCTCATTATCAAAGTGCTTATCCATCTCTTTTAATTGTGAAATCATGCCATTCCAAAAAATCCACAGCAAGAAGCTCTTCTAGCAGCCAAATGTTTTCTCCTCTTTAGCTGTCAAGGGCCTAAGCAGCACAAGCTTCTAGCTGTGCTTCAGTACCTTCCTGAAGCACTCTCACATTCTTATTAAAGCAGCTTTTCTGTAGTACAGTCTGGGTTACCGGTTCTCTTCACTCTGTCAAACACCTTCTTGTGGGTTTTTGGTCATTTTCCATGTTTCAGTGTTCAGACATTCTCTTTAAGACTCACAGACCTCAACAGGATAGCAACAGCAAAGCTGAAGAGGGAAAACACCACTCTTAAAAATTCTAGGGTAGTCTGTACATTCTTTGGCCTGGTCTCACTCTTAGAGGCAGTAATATTCACAAATTCATCCATAAATATGGCAGTACTGTTACTATGCACGTGTCAGTGGTATTTACATGTTCATACGCTCTGATTTTATACCATGTCCGTCTGCTCTCCTCATCCAGGTTTCATACCAGTAAAAGCAGTATTCAAAACCAGCCTTTGCTATGAAAAAAGTCTTCAAGATTTGCTTCTGTTCTGTAATACTTCTATTGTCATAGCCCAATTTTTATGTGAGAGTACATCACAGATTATTTTTACATCTGCCTTAATTGTTTCTTCATATTTAATGCTTTTATTTTGCAATAATAATTCTGACTTTTTTTGTAATTGTGAACTTAACCATTTTCTTAGAAATAGTTTTTTGCTTCTTTCCTTCACTTTCTTAAGCTTGCAATGTGAATGCAACTCATTGTGATGGATCATCTATGGAACCAATAGGTCTAAGTGAAGCAGTACTTAAGGAGTACAACACAAAATGTTTATAGAGAAAATAGGACAGTTCTGAGAATTTACGTTCTCTAGGTTTAAATTTCATGGGTTTTTTTTTGTTTGTTTGTTTTTCCAGCTCTACTCTGGTACCGTGGGATTAACATCCACTAACAGGTCGTTTGCATCAAGGCATCTCCTGAACCTTCTTGTGTATTTTCATCCAGAAAGATGAAAAAGTAACACACTCAACAGGCTACATGGACTGTCTTCTCTATAGAATGGCTTAAAACACTGTAGGTATTATTATGGGATTATTTCAAAAGCACAATTCAAATCCTAACTGATATACTAATGTAGGTACATTCACTTAGCGAAAAAATAAACAAAGAAACAAAAAAACCCCAACATTAAATGAAAAAAAGGCACTATTCACTATTCTCAAAGCTGCTGTTTTCAGTGTGGGATTTTGTCAAAAGCTACATAAATATCCCATAAGTGATAGGACAAGGGGAAATGACTAAACTGGAAGAGGATTTGGGTTAGATATTATGAAGAAATTCTTTACTGTGAGGGTGGTGGAACAGGTTGCTCAGAAAAGTTGTGGATGCCCCTGTCAGAGATTAAAATATTATATTTTATGATTTAAACATTTCCATGAAGGACTTTAAGCAAAACTGTATTGCAAAAACTGCAGAGAACATCACCACACCCTGAATGGGGCTCTGGGAGGCCTTACACTGACAAAGATAAGATAAAATAACAACTCAGGGCTGGGCACATTCACAAAACACAAGCCTAATACCTTCTGGAAGGAGACCACAGCTATCAGATACCAGGGCTGTCAGCTGCCAGGCTCGCACAAACCCTCTCACCAAAGGGTGTGGACAGAGAGGCTTTGGGGGTGTGTTGGAAAACCTCAGGTCAAAGGCAGTGACACCTGTCCTTCGCTGTGCAGAGGAGCCCAGGTGAGGGGCCCTTCTCCCAGGGAAAAGCATATCCACAGCAGAAGGAGTGACGTGGCTCATCAAAGGGCCCTGCAAAGGGGTCCCCAGACCCTGCACCAGATCACTGCAGCGTGACACAATGATCCTCAGCGTTACAAGGGACGGTGTCAAACTGGCTCCCTGCAAGGGAGGCACATGGCCTTCCCACTTGGCCCAGAGCATACATTAATCTACGGAATTCTATTCTCTTTGGCGTGTGGCAGCGTGGCGTGGTGCGGCCGTGGCCGGGGATCCTCAACACCAAGAAGACCAGATGGAGGGGAGCAACGAGACATTACCGGGACCCTCGGATGGGCATGATATGCCTCCACCTAACCCCTATCACTCTCCTCACCTCCCCACCCTGCCCCAAGCACACTTCTTTCTCTATTTATTCTTTCCTTCTGTTATAAATACATATTATATTGTTGGCTTTTCACAAATATTAAGATGAATGCTAAATGTATAACGCTAAAATAACTTTGCTTTTATTTCTGCTATTAACAAAAACTTAAGACACAGTAGCAGTATTGGCTGATATAGTTATGAGTGAACTGTCTGTTTGGCCAGAATAACATCCAGTGAACATGTAATGAGGACCCTGCTACTGATATGCCAACTCTCAGCATCTGCCGTCCGAAGAAAATACGGACCAAGGCCCAAACTGGAAGTGATGAAGAGAACAGACCAAAACCACAGCCAAGAAACATGCATGCTCTAAAAAGGCTGACCTAAGGCCATGCAAAATAGGTCTTGGATTATGTAAACTAGCTTATGTGAAAATATGAATATGCATAAGCATTATGAATATGCAATAGGCTGATGTAATGGAAAAGGTATTTAAAGGGTATCAGGAAGATAACTGTGCTCTTGGCTGAATGACAAACACCCGGCTGTATTTAACCCTTTGTTTTATTTCCATCTCCTTTTTATTAAACTTTCTAAATTTTATCAGGAAAGTGAACCTCGTTTTTTACACTTCTTTTCTCTTTCTTTCTCTTTGCCTCTTTAACTATTAAATAAAGCATACCAATTTTTTGGGCACCAACAACTAACCTCATTTGGTTTTAATCTCATTTTTGGGTCTATTTTGAACCTTCAAAGTTCTTTCCATTTGTTCATACACAGAGATTTAACTTTCTTTGGTCCTCTGGGTTTAAACCAGATCCCAACAGCCCCATCTCTGGAAGTGTTCAAGACCAGGTTGAGTGGGGCCCTGAGCAACCTGGCCAAGTGGAAAGTGTCCCTGCCCATGGCAGGAGACTTGGAAGTAGATGATCTTTAAGGTCCCTTCCAACCCAAACCATTTTATGATTCTATGATTCCATGAAAAGGAATCAGTCCCCAAGCTGTGTGCCGTGACACACCAGTCTGGAAGGGAACAAACAGTGGCAAAGCAATCTAGTAGTCTTATTACTGATGTATAATTTTTAACTTGGTTGTCTAGGTAAGAAAATACACAAAAGACAACCTATCTGGTATAGAAAGATTAGGACAAAAACATTATTTTACTTATGGACCAAGTTATTACAGATAGAATTAAGTGTTCTCTGAATCTTTTTTTGCCTAGATCACACTATGTATTTCTGCATGCTAATTTCCTTGTGTTTTTCAACAGCCCTGCATCCACCTGTGATTCACACCAAAGTATGAACATTTCCCTAAGTATTTTGTAGAGTTTATATAAGCGTTGTTAAAAACAAAAGGAATTGGGTTAGGGCTGAGGAGGATTACAAAAATGAGTGGTTCATGGGAAATTGAAGTCTAAGATAAATAGGTTAGAACTGGATTGGCATTCTAGGGACTAAATAGTTAAATAAACCACTAAAACCCTTGCTTTTGACTTTAGGTACATAGTTTTGCACAAGAAATTTGAAATTTCCTTTTGATTACAAAAACAAAATATAACTCAGGAGACAAAGAAGTACTCTTAATAAAGGATTAATACTCTTCAAATAAAAGAATTCCTCAAGAGTTCAGTCAGTCCAGAAACAGGCTATTTCTCATTTTTGTTCAAAAATGATGACTCTCCATCTGTATATCATAAATGGCATGATCTGTAGCGCAAGTATTTTTTTTTCCCAATCAGAATGCACGTTTTGCCCCCCAAAATGTTGCATCATTTCAATCCTATTTTAAGTCCTTTGTCAATATTTGGAGGAAGGACAGGAAAAACCTCTTAGAATTTTATATTTTTAGCACAAAATCATTTCAGGTTTAATGCGTATTTCTAACATACAGCAAGGAAAGATAATATTCCTCTAGTTCTTAAATAATCCATGTATATTTCTTTTCAGATTGGAGACCTTTATTAACTGAAGTGAACATCATCATGTCTTCAGGCAACATGTATTATACATTCAATTACTGTAGTTTAAGCTAAAACATCAAGATTAAGCTCTCCAAAACAGCCTAAGGGATTTAATCTCATTATATCCAGGATGAAGAATTTTGCTGGGATCTGGGTCCCTAACTCCCTTAGGTGTGTTTAAAATATTAGTCAAAATTCCCATTTTATGAATATGAGTTAAAAATTACCTTAATGGATCTAAGTTTATTGCTTGTGTGGTTTCTAGGTCAAATCTGATGAATTATAACTTGAATTACCTGCTTTAATGTCAGCTAACTATTCAATTGGCCTCTTTTACCACCACTAGGACACTTTGTCAAAATTGGACATCCAACAGGATTAAATGAGATGAAGGTAAACTACAACTTCACCTCAGATACTTTTGCCATTTACTGACACTAAAATACACTACAATATAGTTAGGATAATTGTCTTATCTTGAATTGAATTTAATAGAGGTGATATGTTCCAAATGAAATTGATATTTTAAATGTTAAATCTGTAAAAGTCCCTGGGAAGATGATCATGCCAAAAACTCAGGTATTCTAGTAAATGTGTGAATGTATAATAAAGCACCAGTCTTTAGTTTTTTGTTAATGGCACTGAGCAATTTCATTAGAAAAGTTAATACATATTGTTAGTGGCTAGACATGATTATATGGTATGCACATTAAAAAGGCTCCTGTGCTGTCACTTGTTTATTGTTATTTATACAAAGGTGAGTGGGGAGTGTCTTCTGATGTAAACAACGGAGAAGGATGAAACCAGACTGCAACCTCAACACCTGTGGAAGCACAGGGTGAGCATAGAACAGGAGGATGTTGAGCAGCGAACAAGCCCATTCCATTTCTGACATCTGAGCCACCATTTAGGTCTCTTATGATAATGGCATTTGCTAAGTCTCCTAGGTTCCCAGTCTTTTAATATCTTTAATTTTTTATCTCCATGTCATTAAAATTATTTCTTTTGTAAGCAGAAGCTCTTCTGTGGTGGACAGTTCTTAAACCCTATTGATGGATAAATTTGAAGACCTTTTACTTTTATTAGAAGATAGATTCTAATCCAAGAAAGGTAACATCCACAAAAAACTTGTATGAGGAAATGCAGAGGAAAACAATTTAACTAAGCCCTTGATAAACTCTTAATCTTGTAAGAACATCTAAGCAATGGTAAATGTTGACATTATTGCAGAATGGAAGATAGATATTAGCTAGTAGATATGGTTCAGGAATAATCAGTTAGGGTGTATCTTATTGCAAAGATAAAATTTGTGCTACCAGTTATTCTGTCATTATATCTAATTTTTTTCCACCTCTGCAATCAGTCTTGAAGGTGTTCATACATAAATAAGCATAGAAACACGAAATTTCAGATTTATCAGAAGTTCTCTTCTGATCTAACAGACTAAAACATATTAAAGGTAAACGTAATTCGTCATCAAAGGCTCAGATACTGAACTAAAGTGTACTGATAATGAAAATTTATGTAGCTTGTATTGTTAAAGGTAATTATCAGAAAATTACAGTACATTTAGTCTGTATAAGTCTGTATAATAAAAGCTTTAGGAGGCATTTCGTATCACAGTATATCCTTTTAGCAGCAAGAGAACTGAGTGCAACTAACCTAACCTGTCCCAAATGGTAATAGGTTTTCCAATTTCCATGAATAAAAAATGTGATGAGGTTGTAATAAATATAATTAGCTCTCTGATTTACAAGCTGTTTAATGTTTGCTAAGGTCTAATTCAAATGTTTCTATTCTTTTCACTTTTGTTTTTAAGTGAAGTAGCGCAGATTATTCCAAATATAGGACATTGGTAAATAGCCAGAATAATATTAAAGATAAAAAAAAAATCAAATTCAGCTTGATCAGACAAGCTAAACAAGGTGCTCTGCCTTTTTTTTTCCCTTTCTTTTTAAATTAGAGGGATTTGAAAGGGATGCTGTTGACATGTCACTTGGGACTTGATCCTGGATAACATTTCCCCGTATTTTCTTATCTAGAATGAAACAATTGCGGTATTTTAAATGTAGACACAATTTTTGTGAGAAAAATGATAGCTTTTAGTCTTATAAAATGGTGATCTTCACACAATTAAATTTTGTTTTTAATAGTCCATCACACTGAGCAACAAGAACAATTAGAACACTTCATGGTGTTCAACAGGGAGTATTATAATTCAGCACAACACCTAAAAGGCCAGTTACCTAGTGGAGTACTTTCTTCATTTCTGGGAAGACATTCCCCATGCTCACAGTCCAACACATTATATCAAAATTATAAGTCACATTGTAGTTGAAGTCTACTGCTTTGTGTTTTCTGAAGCATCAGAAGCTTTGTTCAGCTTCGTTTTTGTTATGGGAACTGAGGTGTAGTGATTTCCCTCCATTTTAGGTCATAGAAACAGTGACATGAATGTGATTAGCTTTAAGCACTTTTAGTACAACATCATGTGGCACATTTTTACTGCAGTCTTACAACTACCTCACTTTTCCATTTTTCCTTTCTCAGTTTTATAACAGTAATTCTAACTCTGCTTCCCAGAAATATGCAGGTGGAAGAGATTCCTTCTAGTCATTGACTTTCTGAATAGAGCTGGTAATTCTCATGCCTAGACGTAATTTTAGTTATGAATCTATTCCAGTCACCTGCTACACTTCTGAAGACTCTTATCAGATCCACAACTCTAAATATTTGCAGTCCTTCAATTTACCTATTTTCTGTTTTTTCTTGCCATTTCTACGTCTCTTTTTATTTAAATAGCTTTATTAGTAGTCACTGGAGGTTATTACAGATGCAAGTCAGAATCAGTTCTCTCCTCTAAATTTAGAAATGCTTCCACAAGGACTAAGACAAGCAGGATCATATCCATGTAAGATAAGGACTCTGTGTGCATCTGGCATGCAGGGGCTTGAGGTACATTAAAAAGTCCACACCTGCTGTGTAAGCTCAGCTACCAAGAAGTTGAATGTGGACCTTATGATGACAGTAAGAGTTTAATATTATTATTGGAAGAAATATCCTTTGTGCTATTAGAAAGAGAACATGATGGCTAAAGTAAGGCTAATGCTGCACTTCTCTGAAAAGTTTTGGGTCTTGTGGTGCTTCGAGGAAGCTGGATCTTTTACCTTGTCCAGAGAAATTATTAAAAAGGCAAAGAGAGAACTTGAATGGAATCACAAAATATTTGATTGACAAGAAGCCATTAATGGAAATTGGTGAAGACAAGAGCATATTTTTAGTTGTGTATCTTTTTCAGTATTTACATATTTCCTATAAAACAGCACATCCTTTTGGAAAGAAGCACATTTCTCTGTGGGAGTAACGTCAACTAAAATCTGTTGAGATACAGAATCTGTCTTATGGAAAACGTGACAAGACTGTGTGTTACCTCATTTTTTTTAACATACAAAAATTCAGTTAAATTTTTTTTTCCAAACATGAAAGAGTGAAGCACAACCCACATCTTTTATGGACATCTCTTACAGATATATTTCTTTCTGTGTAATTGTTGAGTAGAATAATAAAACACTTATGGTTGTGCAATACAATAAGGGTGGCCACATCCTTGTTGAAGTTTTTGGCTTTGCATGAAATAATTAAATATTCATTGGAGCAGAAAGAGAATAAGAATTACTTTATTGCCTTCTGGTTAGGGAGGAATAATAAGAATTGCACTATAGTCCTTTACTCCAATAATACTTTAATATGAAATTCTTCAATAAGAAATCATAAGCATTCATTGGAAAAGGAACTATAACTCAGGTCTCTTCTTCTACTAGAATGCTAGAGTAATTCTTATTACATCAGTCTATTTCGAATCCAATGCATATTTAATTAGATATACATACTTAAAATTTCAACAAATTGGAATTAGGAAGCCAGTTCCCCATCTTCAGCACACTTTGCTCACTTTTGGTGAGCACATATGCATTAGATATTCAGATGATTCATTAAAAAAAAAAAAAAAAACTGAGCTGGTTTCCCTACTTCCTGGGCACTGAAATCCTGAATTAAACTATAGCTTAACAGACCTCCTTGCTCAGTACTTTTCTTTCTGACCCACCAGCTATTTCAGTGTATTTGTAAAGCAAGGTATCATGAAATCCATCTGATTACAAGAACTAATTTATAGTTGTCTGGATATGAAACATGTGCCACTCCAGATTTACACAATCAGTGCAAACAAGGAGCAACACTTTACAAATGTGCGTGAAAATTATACCCAAAAGCTGAAAAGCTAGTCAGGCTACCAACAAACAATAGAATAAAGAGTATAAACTTAGATTCTTCTTGGATTATCTTACTTTTTCCTTCCTCTTTTCTACTTTTCCAGCCCACTCCTGACTTACATTCTTGTTTCAAAATTAATTTCTGCTAGGTTTCAAATGATGCGTGTTTGCATTAATAGATACACCTGAAGGATGGAGGTCTGTGTTTAGGTAGTTGCTGGTTCTTGGCTTCCAGGACTCCAACAGGTAGTGGTTTATCCCCATTGACTTCTAAAGTTCACTTATTGATAAGATACATAATTAAAAAGGAAGAATATGCATTCCTTCATTATATGGAGTACATCTCAATGAGTTCCTGAAACATTCATCTTTTTTAACACTAAATAACTTGCTTCATTTTCTTTAACCAGACTATGCTTTTACTTGAAGTTAGACAAGAAATTAGGTACTTGGCAGTATCAGGACCTTAAGTCTTAAAAGAAATTTAGTATAACTGCCATTGGTGAAGCAGTTGATTGTTACCAAAAGAGCATTAACTGTATTTTTTATGCTGATGGTGATGCAGTTTATGCAGATAATTAAAGAAGAGGTTCAGTTTTCATTTTCATTATATGCTTAAGTATCTTCTCAATCCAGATTAGATTTAATAGAGCTATTTGCATGCACATTTGATTGATTTGAAGCTTTGTCATGCAAACAAATTGATATTAAATTTATTGACTGACTTACCCTTTATTTCCTTGTTTTATTGACCAATTGAAATATTGTCAGCACTATAAAAATCTTTTAGCTAAGTGCTAAACTTGAATCAATAAATTTATTAATGTACTATTCACAGAATGACTAAACAATACTGATCTCAAAGGGACTTTATAAATTTAAGCATTAGTAATATAACTTTTTAAATGACTGGTCACTAAAGGTTAAATCAAACAACTAAATATTACCTAAAGAGATGTAAAATCAAACCAAAATAAAAAAAGTTACTTTGTGTTTGAATTTAACAAATAGAATCATTTTATACCAACTGTTTACAATTCACTCAAAAATAATTGCACAAAGCTCAGTAAGAGTAGTTTAAAAACTACAAGTTCATGTGGAAAGTTCATGCTACAAAAATTAGCAGGAACACCTGTAATCTCAGCTGCACAAAAAGAATTTTAGGATTTTATTTGTTTTGAGATGTGCTAGAGGACAATTTCATGTCTATTTGTTTTAACAGGGTAAAATAGTCATGATAAAAATAAAGGTTTGGGTGAACCCTCAGTAGTAGAATTTACAAATTTATTCTAGGAATTCAAATATTCAGTACTCACTAGTCTTTCTGACCAATATGACAAACATCATGGTGGTGTTTTGGAAAGATTATTGCTGACAAGAAAATGTTGAAGTTACTGAGTGGCATCAAGGTGGCTAAAGTGAGATGGTTACTCCTCTCTTACAGGAAACTGAAGTAAGGTAATACGGTACATAGGGTAATAGAGACATATACATCACTGAAGTTTGTACAGGCAGTGAGGCAACTCTGTGCTCTTTCCAAACTGATATGTTTTCAAATTACCTGAAGAAGATCCATCTACTTCTCATGCTATATCAGCAACATTTATTTCAAGATCAAAAAGTTGTAAACTGTAGGGTGAAGTTTTCTTTGAACTATTTGCCCTATAAGCCTTTACAGTGAAATGAATTAAATACATAATTCCTCTAAACAAATACTGTAGCTGTGAAGGTATCTCTGTGGAATATCTCAGTGTTATATCTCACTAGTGTGTTAAAGCAGATTATCATCAAAATTTCAATGACAAATGGCAAAACATTTATTGTTTCATTTAGATGCTTCATTTCCCACAATGTTTTAAAGCTAGGAGGTTAGGAAAACAGGACATTTTTTGTCATTGGTTTCAATGAATGCAGAATTTCACGTATAAATCTGGAAAATATTTCTAAGCATTAAAAAATGTCTTCCTCATATCTAGAGAAAATGACCCTCTTTCAGGCCCTGCTAACAAATTCATCACCATTTTTCTTATAGGCTTCCAGTAAATATTGAAGGACTGCCATATTTCCCCAGAACCTTCTTTGCTGCAGACTGAGCAACCCCAGCTCTCTCAGCCTGTCTTCTCAGCACAAGTGTTCAAATAATTTTTGATTCTCTCCTCTGGATCTGCTCCAATAGATTAATTTCTTCCCTGTGGAGTCAGGATGCAGTCTTCTAGGTGGGGTCTCACCAGAGTGGAGTAGAGGGGCGGAAGCAACTCTCTCAACCTCTTGGCCACTCTTGTTACAGCCCAGGATACAGCTGGCTTTGTAGGCTGCAAGCACACTTTCAGATCATGTCCAATTTTATATCCACCTGTAGCCCCTAGTTCTTCTCAGTAGGGTTGCCCTCAATCCCTTCATTTCCCAGACTGTATTGGTACCAAGGACGGCCCCCACCAAGATGCAGGACCTTGTACTTGGCCTTGTTGTACCTCCTGAAATTCACATGGACCCACTTCTCAAGTTTTTTCAGGTCCCACTAGATGGTATCCCATTCCTTAAGTGTGTCAGCTGCATCACTGAGCTTGCTGTCATCTGCAAACAGGCTGAGAGTGCACTTGATCCCTCTGTTTTTGGTGAAGATATTAAACAGTTCTGGTCCCAATAAAGACTCCTGAGGGACACCATTTGTCACTGATCTCCATCTGGACATTGAGCCTTTGACCGCTACTTACATATGTTCAGATTTTCCTCAGGTGGTCAGGAACCTGATCATCTCTTGCAGTGCAGGGGAATTTGCTCTCCCTGTCTTGAGGTCCATCTAAGCAAAGGGTGTGGCAAAAGAGGTTGCCAGTGAAGACTGAGGCAAAAAAGCTATTGAGTACTTCAGCCTTCTCCTCCTCTGTTGTTACCAGGTCGATGGTGGTGTTCATCAGAGAGTGTGCTTTCTCTGACCCTTGTTTTCTGTCTGACATACCTTCAGAAGCCTTTCTTTGTATCCTTTCCATGTTCAGCTCCTGTTGTGCTTTGGATTTCCTGACCCCATCCCTACACAAGTTATCAACATGTTATACTCTTCCCAGGAGACCTGTCCCTGCTTCCACTTCCTTTTCCTTCTTGTGTTTTATTCTGACCAGCAGGCCTTGACTCAGCCATACCAGTCTCTTGCCTTCCTTTCTTGATTTTGTACACATGAACATCAACAGCTCTCTCACTCCATGAAAAACATCCTTAAGATTATGCCAACTCTGCTCTGCTCCCTTGTCCCAGAGGGCAGTTTCCCAGTGGGTCCTACTGACTGACTCTTTGAATAATAGCTGGAATTATGCTTTTGTAAAATTTGGGATCCTTACTTTATTCTTCACCTGATCCATAAGCCTCGGGACTGAAAATTCCATCAGTGCATGGATACTGCAGCTCAGGCCAGCTCCAGTCGTGACAGCACTGATTAACTCACTTGTGTTGGAGACCATCAGGTCCAGTATTGTATCCTGTCTGGTAGGGCTATCTAGTAGCTGGTTTAATAATTTGAGGAATCTCCTGGATTGCATATAGCTCATCATGCTACTTTCCCAGCAGATTTTGGAGCAGTTGAAGTCCCCCTGGCAGACAAGAGCCAGTGAGTGCAACGCCTCCTGTAGCTGGATAAGACCTAGGTTCAGCTGGTTCTTCTGGATCAAGCAGCTTGCAGGAGACAGGAGCCAGAGGGTTCCTTTTGTTGCCTTGGTGTCTGATTCCTAGCCACAGCCTTTTGGCTTGCTTATGGCTGTTCTGTGAAGAGACAGCTCTTCACACTGCTCATTTCATGATGCAGAGGGCAACACCTCCACCTTTCCTTCCTCTCCTGTCCCTTCTGAAAGTCTGTTTTTTCCAATGTATCTCCCTGCAACTGGAAGGATAGAGGAAAAAATAACCTGTGCACCAGATTCCCTTACTAACCCTTCCAAGGCTCCGAAGGCTTGATTGTCCTTGGACTAGTGACTTCATCTTGTACTATGAGTGGAATCTTCATCACCACTCACATGGAAAAGCAGTAACGGATAGTAATCACAGGGCTGTACCAGATTGGGAAGTTTGCTTGCCATGTCCACAACCAATGCCCCAGTAAGTCATTTGACTTCTCTAAGAGGATGGTCTGTCAGGAATATTGGACCCTCTGCTCCCTTTTGAAGGGGGTCATCTTCATGGAGGTGGTTGTGATGTCCTGGCAACATCTCTGGTGGACATGCACAGTTATCCACATCATCCATTGATGGATCTTCCACATCCAAAGCCTCATACTTGTGCAAAGGCACCTGGGAAGGCGAAGAGGTTCTACTAAAAGTCTGTCAGATGTGCCATCTATAACAAAGTGCATAACTAGGCAGAAAACCTGGTCTGCCACCCACAGAGATGGATGGACTGAGTGGATTCTTCACAAAAAAAAGCACAGTTTCTTTTGTAATAATTGCTTGAGGAAAAGTAGCATTGAATACTTTTTTTTCTGGTGGAAGTAATAGAAAAAAAATAAGTAGGTTGAAGATATGCCATCAAATTTTAATAAAAAGAACAGAATATTACCTTGTGTTTGATATGAATGACATTCTGCATGGTTTTCCATACTTTTATATAACTATATTGATCTCGATTAAAAAAAGTATAAAGAAGAAAAGTTATTATGGGCTAAATTAATAATATTTACTTGTAATCTCATCTGTCCCTCGCAGCTCTTTTCTGCTGTACAAAATGGTTGCACCATACATAGTCCAGGACAAGCGCCTGTTCTTTTAAGGTATGTTCAGTAGGAATAAATTGCACATCTAATGTCAGTTTCTAACAAGTCAAATAAATCAGGCCACAGCTTCTATCAAGATAAGAGCAGTGAGTTACAATGAATGCAGTAGCACATAAGAAGAATCTAATAAAATAGGTATTTGTAATGCATTTATTTGCATTGTAGTAGATGCCCTTGATTGTAAGGGCTTCTAATCCATTTATATGTAGGTTTTTGTTGAATGACTAATGTGCCTTCAAGATATTTTCTGTAAGTAAATAATATTTACTTATGAACATCCACATTTTGATTATAATTGTTTTGAAACACATTTCTCTGTGGTGTAATGAAAAAAATATCTCATAAGAACTGAATTATTTATCAAGTTACAGGTTATCATGATGGCTGGGAAAAAACCATATAGATGAGATCCTTTCTTCAATCTTTTTTTCTTCTGTTTTGCTATTCCATTATGATAAATAAAGGGGAAGTCACACACTAAATGTGATGAGGTTTTGCTATTATTTTCTTCCTACTAATATTCAAGATAAAATTTTGAAGGTATTGTTGAAAAAGTGAGAAAAATTCTGCCATACTCATTAAGAGGCAGAGAAAAAAACCCCATCAGATTCTAATTAAACAGTATAATAAGGTAGTTTTTCAATACTTATACTTATTCTGGTGTTTAACTTGCAGGAACATATCAGAAAGGAAATTTTCCAAAAGTCAAAAGTCAGAGGATCAGTACACACACACACACACACACACACACACACATATGTATATCTATATATATATATATATATATACATACCCCATTTCAGTGCTATTCCTTTAGATGCAACTCTGAGAGCTTATATCTATGTGAAGATTTTCCCAGAATTTTCCTGTCCCAGAATAAGTGTCCTCTTGGGATACTCATGCAAAAAAATCAATTTTCTTTCACTTACTGGATTAATCACAATCAACAGATCCATCTTGAAGATGTACAATAGCAAAATTTTTAAAGACATTCGTTGAAGACATTTGATTTTTTCTATTCATTAGGGAAATATATGATCAGCTCACAAATTATATAAGAAGAAAAATAAATTTAATTATTAGTATATAGTTTTCTAGAAATTTTTCCTTACTCTATATTGTCATCCAAGATTTTCTTTAGAACTGTTTTTTGCTTAATCATTTCCACATAATCGGTAATCCCATTATGGTACACACTGTATTGATTTTTTAAGTGGTCTTAAAATACTTGATATATATACTTTACCTGTTATATTTTATCATGAAAATATTTTTACTCTATATAAAGAAGCTGATCTTCTTTATTACAGTTAGGTTCTACTCAAATATATGCATTTATCATTTAATGCTCAGTCTTAATACCTATGGAATGCACTTGAGTGTTGCATGTTATTTTTTATTCAAAAACTGAGTATTAGATATACAGTTTAAGTATGTCAGTGGATTATAAAACAAGTGTCAGTCTAAAAATGGAAGATGTCACATTTAAAAAAAAGAGGGTAAAGAATCAAGGAAATAACTTTGCCTGTAGTCACAGATTTTTCACAGGAAATGAC
The DNA here is from genome assembly GCA_013397155.1 of Irena cyanogastra. Lineage (NCBI taxonomy): Eukaryota > Metazoa > Chordata > Aves > Passeriformes > Irenidae > Irena > Irena cyanogastra. The sequence goes on along the minus strand of VWZV01010916.1, from coordinate 307,545 downwards.
AAATCAGAGTATAAATTTTGTGTTGGCCACTCATTGAGTAGATATCTGGTCCAAACAATTTATATAACAGTATCTTTAACCTCCTGTCATCAAATTTCACCAGGACAAATAGGTTGGATGATGCAAAAATGATGCCTATACTCATTTTGATGGATTAACAGAGTCATAAAGTTCAAAATTATTTTAAAATTTATTTTTATAATGAGCTGGTTATTTTTAGGCTGCCATTTCCACTGTCAGATCTACATTTGGATTATTTCTCATTTCCTCCAGGTTTTGTCATCAAAATGCCATTTCACATTATCTTTATGACTTTTCTAATCATAAGAAGGATCCTTGAGGTCAGTTCATCTTGGTGGAGAAGGGAATATACTCTAATATAAAGAGATAGAAAGTTGGCAGCAAAAAATTATTTCCCTGTGTAATAGCTCTGGAAATATTTACTAACCTAACTTAACTGCTGCAAAATATAAGAGAGAAAAGTTTCCAAAAGTATTTATATTATCTGAGTCATCTAGAAAGCTTAATTAAAGGAAATCCACCAAGACCACTTTATTCTTCAAAAGGTGATTAAATATGCTTTCAGCATATTAAATCATGCTGATAATTATGATATTTAGACCTTTTAACTCTTTAAAGCCCCTTCCCAAATAAATTATAACCAAGATATAGCACACATTAGGGAAAAAAAAAAGCCTTCTGAAAACTGGAAAAAAATAGATTAGTGTGTTTCTAAGTTAATGTGGATTTTTTCCTTCAGCATTTTGGACGATGCAAAACACAATGCTTTTCTTTAGATGCAATTTGACATTTAGTTTGTATCAGTGCATCCCAATCTATGTTTTTTTATGCGTTTACCTCATATTCATGCTTAAGAGTTATAAGTAAGATCTCAAAAGCCTGTTCACAAAAAAGATGACAGAGAACCTGAGATTATGAACCCATTTCAGACTTTAATGAAGTCAATGAAAAGCACTTTAGTGACCACAGCACACTTTGAATCAGTCCCTAATGCAATTGTGATGTACTATCTAGGCAGCATAAAATTTTAAACTTAAAATTAAAATAAAAAGGGCATGGAACATTAAACATCAGGGTGACTTATGTCTGCCAAGAAAAGCCAAGGTTCATTGTGAAAAGTACCTTATTTGACATATCTGCTGACTTGTATTTAAACAGTCTGTGAGAGCCTCTGTAAGTCAATAAAGGAAGGAAAATAACTGAGCTCCTGGCAGAAAGTATGAAATGAGAATGAGACTTTAACTACCAGACGGTCAAAGTCTGATCCAATTCTCATCAAAATCAATATGATATGTAACTGTTATCTTATAATTTCCTTTGTTGAATGATGAGGTCTGCAGAGCTACAACAATAAAGTTTTGCTAATGATGTTGGAGATGAGACTGTCAGTTAATGTCTGCGAAATTGGGCGCCACAGTCTGCAGCAACAGCTGACATACTCAGAAATCTCTAGACAAGCTTACAGGGATCAAAAATAATAGGTTAAATAGAACTTTTATACTTCATGGAAATCAATTTGATAAAAACAAAACTTTAAATGCCAATTATTTGGTCTTTCTTTGCTTATTAATCCCAGCTTGCCACAAGCATGCTCTTTGGACCAACAGAGAAAATAGTTGTCAATAAGGACAGTTTTTCACCATGAAATTTGTTTTAGGATCACAGATTACTGTTACTAGTTGAATGTCATCTGAAGAAGAAAGATGATATTGCATTACGGCAAGCTGAAAAGAAACAACTTTCGCAAACACTGAGATCCTGAAGCGAAGATATCTTGTCTATAAAATAATGATTTGTTGAAACTAGATGTTAAATTATTAGAAATAAGAGAAAATATCAATCTACATGGCTGTCTAACTCTTAGACATCTCTGAATGTGTCTCAAGAGACTCCTCCGCATGAAATCTCTACAAATCAAAATTTGCAAACCCTTAAGTATGGAGATAAGAAAATATTTCTCTACATAAAGAAGTTTCTGAATCTCTTTTATGTTCTCTTACTTGTGAAACAGTCCTCTGACCTACTCAACATCTCCCAGAGCATTTGATAAAACTAAAACATTTCCTCATCTGAATGTAGTTTTTTGAGATATTGCATCTGGGACTTAGTTTTGGTTTGCTTTATATTTATTCTGAAAAGCTAACAATACAGATAGAGCAAAGAATTATGCCCACACATCTGCAAAATTCATCATTAATTTTATTTTGAAAATAAAATAATCTCCAGGTATCAAATTTTAAGACAGTATACAGGTACTTGACCAAGTCAGATATAGGCTAAAGATGGGAAGAATAATTTTGATTACCTTCTTTGCAAGGAGCTATTTTTTTAACAATAATTGAAATACTGAGTGTAGGTTTCATTCTTTAAAATCTATTTTTGTGTGAAAACCAAGCTGATTTTCCTCCCAGTGTATGAAAAGCAATTTAATTTTATTTTCTTAATCATTAGATAACCATATTCTCGTCCTTGTTTCTTTTTACTGGCAATTCTCTACTTAATTTCCTATGAAAATAGATAATTAATCAGAGTAACATAAAAATCATTATTTAGTCAGAGTTAGCCAATTTGAGTTATTTGGTATATTTATGTTTAGAGCTGATTCTCTTTATTGTTTCAATCCTATGTAGGTACCTCAACTTTTCAGGCTTGTATCAGTGATGACAGGCTCCCGGAGTGAAAAGCCTAATCTTGAATCCAGAATAATTCTTCCCCTACTTGAATGATCTGATAATTTTCCTTCAGCAATAAAATTTAACTGAAGCTGAGAAAGAGAAAGAAGTATGTTTTAGAAAATCAGAAAACACTGGTTTAAGAACAAAAAGAAGCATGTAAGTGGGTAAATACCAAAGTGTACTTTGATGTTTCTGAAGAGCTTTTTTCTGTAGTCAGAAAACTCATAGAGGGTTATGTTTCCACTCCAGGACTAGTGCTTCCACTCTAGTACTACTGATAAATTGTCAGCTTCGATATGCAGGACTTCTATTAAGTTGATCACATATGTTATGGTTTTGACTTCATATGACATTCAAGTAAAGAGATTGTGAAAAAAAGTGGGTTACATTTGGCAGATGCTGCCTGAATTTTCATTCATTTTAATGGCAGTGCTGTAAAACAAAATGGCAAGAACCCATTAAGCTTCCACAATAAAACAAAATGAAACAAAAAAACCCCAAAAAAACCCCCAAAAACCCCCCAAACAACAACTACAAAAAAACCAAAACTGAAACAAACTACCACCAACAAGGAGTCTTTTTGGACAAAAGTGAATTGCAAGCATTTTTCAAAGTCCTGAGGTCACACAGACCCATTTCCAATGGCATTTCTTAAAGTTTTTTTTTTAAGGATTTATCCTGAATTTTACTTTTTTTTTTTTTTAAATTGATCTTTGAAGTATTTGCACTCAACTACTCATTTGTCTTTTGATTTATTTTTATAGGTTGAAGGGATCATATCTGCAACATTATCACATGTTTGAATTGCATATGTAAGCAAGTGAGAGCTCTCAAGGTGCTGGATGACAGTTCCTGAATATTTATTTGTCTTCTATTGTCCCTCTTCTTGCTTCAGTGGTTTTCATGTTTAGACAAGCTGAGAAAATACATCTGCCTGGATTGGGTCACCAGTTCCAAGAGCGTGTGGTTTGTGTGCATGGGCATTTGTGTTTACATACTTGCTTGGGACAGTGCATACACTTAGTGGGAGTGGTGGGTTGACCCTGGCTGGTTGCCAGGTGTCCACCAAAGCCACTCTATCACCTCCCTCCACAGCTGGACAGGGAAGAGAAAATGCAACAAAAGGTTTGTGGGTTGGGATAAGAGCAGGGAGAAATCATTCATCTATTGCAGTCATGGGCAAAAAAGGCTTAGCTTGGGAAAATTAGTTGAATTTATTACCAGTTGAAATCAGACCAGCATAATGAGAAGTAAAACATATCTTAGCAATACCAATACCTTCATCCCACCTCTCCTCTTCCTTCACCGGAACTTTATTCCTGAGTCTCTACCCTCTCCAGGTGCATGGTGCATGGAGACAGGGAGTGAGGGTTATGGTCACCACAGGTTTTTTCTGCCTCTGCTTCCTCCTCAGGGAGAGGAGTCCTTTGCCTTCTTCACCATGGCGTCCATCTCATGGGAGACAGTCCTCCACAAATTTCTCCAGTGTGAGTCCTTCCCATGGGCTACAGTTCTTCAGGAGCAGCTCTGTTGTAGGTCTCTTTCCATGAGCTACAGTCCTTCAGGAATAGACAGCTCCAGTGCTGGTCCTCAGAGCAGTCAAAATTCCTACCAGAAAACCTGCTCCAGCTTGGTCTTCTCTCTTCATGGTTCTGCAAGCCCTGTCAAAAGTGGCTCCAGGTTTCCCACAGGATCACAGCTGTTTTTAGGCATCTAAAACCCTGCTCCAAAGTTGGGCTCCTCCATGAGCTGCACATGCATCCCTGCACCACTGACTTCCATGTGCTACAGAGGCACAGCTGCTTCACCACTGGCTGCAGGGAAATCTCAGCTCTGGCTCATGCAGCACCTCCTCTCCCTCCTTCTACACTGATCTTGGAGCTTGCTGAGTTTTTCTGCTCACATGTTCTCACCCTGGTTGCAATTGCATCTGTGCAATAACTTTTCTTCCTTCTTAAATATGTTATCCCAGAGGATTTACTATCATCATTGTTTGGCTCAACTTTGGACAGCAACAGGTCAATTCCTACAGGCACTGGCTCTGTTGGAGATAGAGGAAGCTTCTACCAACTTCTCAAAGAAGCCATCCCTGTAGCCTCTCCACCTTGCTATCAAAACGTGGCTACGCAAACCCAATACAGGGGGAAATTTTAGTTTTGCAGTATAAAATCTTTCTTTCAGAGAAACAGAGAGTCTCTCAGGAAAGAGATGGACATATTATTTTTATCTTAACTTATAGACACTAAAATAGGCATTTTCTGATACATACTCTGTATCAAGGGCACTTGCAGAATGAAAGCTAGACAAAAGTAAGAGTATAGAGCAGGAAGAAAAAAGAGGTGAGGTATGAAATTCCTTATTGTCTTTGCCTTTTCATCTCTGGGCTACAATCCCTTTGCTCCTCTCTTGCTCACTGTTAAGTTCTATGTTGATTAGTGTGGCACAGAAACCTGACACAGATATTGAATACAATAATAGGGCCAGAGATTCATAATTGCAGTAGTAGTCTTCAGTGGAAGCTGGGAGCAGTAAAGATGTTTTTCCAGGCTTGCTTTTGTCTGACTCATTGAGATTAGTATTGTTAACTAGCAGCAGCACAATTTCAACGGAGATGACAGGGAAGTCTAGTGGTCTAGAAATATTGCCTAATGGTTGTAACATACTTTTGAAAGTGCAGAGAGGAGAGTTTTAGCTTTTCTTGGTAGTTGTCCCTGTTTTCTAAAAGGGCAGGAGATGCAAGGGAGGAGAGCGACATAAAATATACTTGAAAGGAATTACGTATTTCATAAATGCTAGCAGCTAGGGGACATGGCATTTGGCTTTCTAGTGCTCTCAAGATTGGAAAGATGCTCTAGCTATCAGAATAATATGCTTAAGAAATACTCCTCTCTGATTGAAAACATTGTCAAGGATTACAGGCCTTAGTCATTCATCCCCACCAAAACAACTCTTGCTGACAGGTTTTTCTTGCCTTTATACAGATGACAACATCTTGCATAAAATTGAGGCAAATGTGTGCTTTTCTTTAACCATATTCCTGAGTGTCAAGACTTTCATTAATGTCTTGAAATGCCATTCTACAGAGAGAAAGTAAAACTTTTAGAAGAAACAAATCAAGAGTATAGCTGTTCTCAAATTAGTTTTTCCGCATTATGCCTGATAAAGCATATTACTCAACACTATATCTTGGGAAGTATTACACATTTGTCTTTAAGCTGTTTAAAAACATCAGATTTTTTCCCTCTTCTCTTTCTATCCTTTTCTGTACTTTTCCAAATATCTTTGCAATTTTCTTTGCTGTCTCAGTGCACACCAATGCAACATCAATTTGATGTTATTATCAAAGTCTTGGAAATAAAAGCTGCGGCAAGCTGTTCGCTGGAGATTTGATCTTTGACAAATAAGCTTGTGTCAGTGCATCTAAAAAAACCCTGAGTCCATACCTCTGTTTTCCTGCCAATAGGGTCTTGGCAGGGATGCAATTAAAAAAAGAAAATCAATCTGTTCTTTGCTGTCTTATTTCTGAAGAATGGCATTGAGCTGCCAGGGTGTGAAGATGTGGGATTGTAAACACAGAGATGTCCTCATGAATTCCACTTTCCTCACTGGTCTCTAAATGAGTCTGATTTATCAAAGCATTAGAATGAGAGGGAGGAAAGGCTGAGGTAAAGGGCAGTGAATTCTTTTAGCTGACTTCTGATAATTCAAAGGATTCTGTGTGTTGTTTCAAAATTAAACCATAGAAAAGGCTTACACCCACCAGGAATCACTAATTTTTTGATTTTCAGAAGGGTTGAACATATACCACTAAGTAGAAATCCTTAGGAGTTACAGAATCTGTGACAATCACATCTTTTTAATTATTTTTTTCTTTCTAAATGTGAGTTTTGGAACACAAGTGTGAAAAGATGTTGGTTTGAAATTGATTTTGAGGTTCATGGATTAGTTCAGTTGTGAGATTCCGTAACCTATGAAGTACTTTTGTTCCCAGACCAGCAAACATTCTCATATCCACACTGTATAACTTTTACCTTACTGGTATTCCTTATGATGTCACTGATACTGCTTGCCTTTGGAATCTTCAACAACTGTTTCAGTTTCTGTAGAATTATGATTTTTGATTGCATAGGAATCAGTTCCATGTTCATCTACAAGTTTCAGTGCAGAAAACCAAAACCATGAACAAGATGCACTAAATCTGCATGTGAATTTCCTAGTGAACATATTTTGATTTAAAAATTGCCATTTTTCAGTTTCTTAAAAAATCCCAAACAGTCACAAGACTATTTTTAACATGCAGCTCACAATCCATAACCAATTCTTGGGGCTGCGTATCTTCAACTCCCTGAATGTCTCTGGGTTCAGAATCAAGACTTCACAGGCTGGCCCATGTGAGAGACTGAAATGCTAACAGTTAATTCAAACAATTGCCCATTGAGCAAAAGCAGCAGGTCCTTTGCTGAGGCTGGGTTTGCAACCCCCAACTAAAGATGAGAGTTTTGGGTGTGTGTTGGCAAAAACTCTGATCTCCATAAGAACAGCCTAGGTGCAGAGGCCAGGTGCATTTACCACCAGAGGATGACCAGGACAAACCAATCTTTATTTAGCAACAGTCAGGTTTTTGAGCCACATAGGGAAAAAGGCAAGAAGCACATTCTGTGAGGTGGGATAATGCTTTTTATCATTTCACTGTCTTCCCTTCTGTTAAGGCCCAGAGACTGGGTCCCTCTCCCTCTTCCCCCAAGAGGTATTGGGACATTCATGCATAGGGTTGAGAGTATTCATCTCTTCTGACGAGGCATAATTGGCTTAATTACACAGGCTTGAGGAACAGCTGTCATATCTTAGAAAGTGTTATAAACCATCAAAGACCCTCAAAGTACCCCCAGACTCATATCTGTCACCTTCCAGCAAAAGACTCTGCATGATCAACAGTGTCACATCAGACAGTGTAAAACTCCTCTCTCAGGGGAGGTACCTGGAGTTTCCCACCTGATCCTGAATTGTATATCAATCCATCATACATTTTATTTGTGGCTTCCTCCACTATTATTCTTTCTTTCTCTTACTTTCTTTTCTTTATATATTTTCTTACATGTATGTATTAACAGGAACCTCACTCTGCCTCAGTGGAGGTTGTAATAGCCCATCGCTGCAAGTTTAAAGCAAAGCACCTTTCCTACTAAGCATAGTTACTGCTTTTCAAGAGCATAATAATTTTGCTAAGTTTAGTGTTGAAAGAATCAAGTATCTGAAATAAAACTTACTATATTGTCTATGTGCTTTCTCTTCAATCCCATTTTTAACTGCCCTTTTTGTTTTTCGTTTTATATTACAGATCATTTGCACAGTGCCGCCTAAGAGTTATTATCTTGGCATGGACACTTCAGAATGAAATAACTGTAAAAGCCTGAAGTTCTCCCTGAGTGTTGCAGCTTGCCAAATGAGAAGTGTCATAGGTCTAAATAACTTTTGTGTCCTCCCAACCTTGAGCAAACTCATGAGTCGTTATAGCTAAGGAAGCTCTTCCGCAGTATGCCCTAGTGGCTCAGTTTTTGCATGCTGGCTCCCTGTAGCATACAGCTCCTTTCTCACTGTGTCCCCCACAGTAGGCTGTGGCAGGGTACTTTTCGGCAGTGGCAGTCCTGGCCCTTATGAGCCAGCACAGTGCTTGATGCAAACATGCTCTTGCGGCAGCAGTGGGTGCTAGAGGGGAAGTAGGAGGGGGAGCTGAAGGTCCTGTCAATCTCTGCATCGTTCTTCTCCCTTACCTGTGAGAGGTGAGAAGGAATAGATGGGTTAAAAGTGTGGCTGGTGTCCCTGCTGTTTCCTATATACCCTCACCTAGAAGCACCCAGCTCACCTGCAGTGAGGATTTGTAACTCTTTCCTACTTCTCAAATACTCCGTCTGACATAACGGGTCTCACAGGATATTTATCCTCTACATACACTGCATACACAAGCCTTTTAAAAATGTATTTATTTATTTAATTATTTAGACTTTAGCTAAGTGTTTTTACAATTCCAATTTTTATGACAGAAAGCATTTACCGGGCAGGTAGAATGCTCAAAAATCTTTCTAAATTCAACAAAGGTTAAGTTCAAATTTATTTATTTTTATTTTCATAGAATATAATTTTTAGAATAGAATGGAATATTTTCATGGAATGCAACAGCCAGATTAAATTAAAGAGACAAACAAGTAGATTATGCTAGGACAAAATTGCTTGATGTGTCTTATTGTCTCACTAAAACTGCAGTATCTCTGAAGCTTGCAATCTTGCCAGATATTGCCACTAGTATCTAAATTATTATTGAAGGAGGCATCTGGATGTTTACTGATAATTTTCCAAATGACATCTTCAAATACGAAATGTCCTCAACATATGTAGAATTGGTCATTTTTTGAAAGCATCATACTTTTATATGTATGTATAAAACTATATGTATAGATGGTTTATGCATATGTAAGTAAACATATATACAAGTATATGCTTATATGTTTGTGTTTATATATCCAAATGTACATAATCACTTATCTGTGAGACAGGGATAACTCTGAGAGCTCAGTTTTTGTAGTATTCCTGCATTGTTGGCCAAAACATTAGACAGTACTCTAGCTGTGCCAGCTACTAGTCTATTGCAGCAGCTTGTTCCCTGAAATTAAAACCATAGAACCAGTCATATGCTGAAAATTATTCAAAACGTGAATAAAATTACAAGGCCAAGATCATCAAATTATATAAAATTTTTGGTTTTCAATATCAAATTTCATTTAAATGCTGTAATTAATACAGAATAACATAGCAGAACCTTCAAGGTAGCCTGAAATTAGATCAAATAATTATGCTTACCTTTTCACACATACTAAGCAAAATTCTGCATAGTATAGAAAACAAACTTACATTATTCTGCTCCTTAGACAGGAAAAAATATACAGACAAAGACTCTTCTGAATCACAGCCTTAGGCAGATCTTCTCATAACAGTTACAGAAACTCAGGATCCCACAGTACAGTGTTTGGGAAAGTAATGAATTTCAAAAATGCAGGTGATCAAGGGACCTCTCAGAGCCTATAAAGTTGGACCCTATAATCTGGACCAGTGAATGTCACGCTTCTCACAGACACCCAAAGCTGCACAGATGTAGCTGCACTGGGAGGCAAGTCTGCCTTCAAGAGCTGGAAATGACCGTGATAGACTTGAACCAGGTTGGTGGCCTCAACATGCCATTGAGTATTTCTTCAATGTCTGTCCCCCTAGCTGGGACATCAGCACAGGGCAAAGAGTCATTTATTCCCATATCTGTGACAGCTGTGTAATTGAGATCCTTTAATTCATGCTTTTGACACGTGAAAGGGAGCTGGAAGCTATCTGATTAGAGAAAGTCTACAACAGTGTTTTATAGAGGCAGCTTGTACTGTGTATAATTAATCTCCCCATATATGAGCATTGGACAAATTTATTCAAGAAAGATTAGCAGTCTGTTGGCAGGACTTTAAATTAAATAATAATACTAAATAACTTTCAGTCATATTTCTCCTGCATCTGTAGTGTATGTTTCTATTTGGGTCAGGGACTGTCCCCGTTCCTTGTAGAGTGTCTACAGAAGAAGATACCATTCCAACAAGTTCACTAGACATATATCTTCAATTTTTGCAACAAACTTTGTGAGTTCAAAGTTGATTTTTTTTACTCAGAGCGTTCTGAAGTTCAATGAAAAAAATAGTTATCAGTTAGACTGGAGATGTCAATTAAAAGTTTCATGCTCAGTGCCGTTAATCATTATTGCTCACTTTCCTCCATGGCAAAGTTATTGTAAAATTTGAAAATAAATATTTAATCTAAGTTCCTGTAAATAAAAATACAATGCATTTATAAGTTAATGTTTGTTAAATTAGGCCCATAAAAATTGTCCTAATGGATCTGACCCACAGCCAATATTCTGTCTGACAGTAGCTGGAAACAGGATTAAAAAAATACTTAGGTGAACAGCTGTGAAATAATATGTGCACATTAAATCAATTCCTCATACCTACCAGTCAGTGACTAAATGCAGTAGCATGATCTGTAAAATTAGTTTTGTTATTTGGGATACAATCATGCATAATAAGATGTTCTAAGCCTAGTATCAATTGTTTTATGGTTTAATGACAGCTTTTAACTGCTTTAATGGTTTTGTCTTCAATATTCTGATTTATTGAACTACATTTCAGGGTTTCTTTAGGACATGCTGTATTTATAGTGCTGCTGATTGGCCCAAATAAGCCCTTGAATCTATGTTACAGTTCAGTAAATGTAGGCAAATACTTCTCTTCCAGTGAATTTTGCTAAGCTGAGCTTATGCTCTGTGTCTTAAACAAGGTCTCTTTTTCTTTCTCGCCTTCATGTTCACCTTCATCGTGAACATGAAATGGATGAATGAACCAATGACCCTTTTGGCATTGCTAGCACAGGTACAAGGAGATAGAACGTTTGGCTGGTGAGCACAATCTAGAAGTTATGATGGTGTATCTTGCCAATTATATCTGCAAGAAATAGTGAGTAAGCACACCAGAAATATTTATTGGTTTTTGCTAGCTTGCATGAGTAGTTCAAGAGAATTAATGAAAACTCTTTACTATAAATCAATACTGTTCTTACACATTGCCCTTTGGGGGGCTCCTGATGTAACATCAGGCTTGCTTGGATCAAATCTGTAGCACAAAAGACCAGATTCAATATGGAGGCGTCAGAAAAGCCTACAGTAAAATGAAACTTTGTAAGAAAGGTTAATCAGATGTTTATTGGACTCAGCACAAGTTCCATGGAATTAGTTGAAGAAGTAAAATTTCTGTACTATTTGTGCACAAGGAGGCTTCTAGTAAAACAGGGACTTCAGAAGGCTCCTTCAGACCAGCAAAGGAGAACTGGAATACCAAAGGCAAAATGATGATACTTTGACCCAGTCAATCAGATAGACAACATGAGAAGATCCCAGATCAAAAGAGGTGAGCTAAGAGTTAATTTTGGCTCAACATGTCACAGCATCAAGAAGCCATTAAAGAAGACACAGTTGAGAGTGACACTAGAATTAAGAGAGTCAGGAAATTAATGACTGCACCTGAAGTTCAGAGAGCTACCTAGAATGTCTTTAACACTGAAATCAGGAATGTGATTTACATTATATATGTTTAGCAGATGCACTCAATCATATTTTGAGTTGTAAAAAATAATCCTGCGTGATATTTTGTGAAGGCTGTACATCTTTTCAGCATGTTTTATCAGTTCAGATATGCTGTGAGAAGTGATATGATAATGCTGCTCTTTCTTTTGCTGTTCAGGACTTACTGCAGCTTGAAATAGAAATACATTTTGGAAGGTCTTTGAGCTCATGAGTTTGGGTGTTACAGATTGTTCTGAAGTAGTATGAAGTGAGCAAAATGTTAGGAATATGTCAGCAATTTAACTTGAAGGAGAAAAGTAATTGTATTCAATCAATGCTTGGCAGCAGTCAGCATGAAGCAATGGGTTGTGATGCCTTCCCATCCACCTTCTGAGCTTCCAGTTGAACAGACAGGCACCTAAGGGAGAAATTAACAATAAGGAGAATCAGGTGAAAAAGACTGTATATTTGCCTGTGTTTGAAAATGGTGGCTTTAAGCTATTTAGAAAAGAAAGAAAAAGCTTTTGGGATAGGTCAGGAAGAGAAGAGATCTAATGTAGAATTTTTTAAATGGTCGTATCATATTTCTTATTTTTGGATGATATTTCCTGAATGTCCTAGCTGTGCGTTTTTCCCCTTAGATACCTGTCATTGGATCAATCTTGTAAACTGGATCAGTCTCTAATGATAGATAGAAAGGCACTAAAAGACAGCAAGACTCATTGCTTCAGGCTGACTGATGCAAATAATTGACTGAATATATGTGCTATTATTTTTAATGTAAGTATTAATTCTACATAGTTCATAGAATCAGAGAATGCCAGGGGCTTGGAATAGGCTTTAAAGATGACCTAGTTTCAACTTCCTGCACCATGGGCAGGGCCACCTCCCACCAGACCAGGTTGCTCTAGGCCTTGTCCAACCTGGCTTTAAACTCTGCCAGGGACAGGACATCTACAACCTCCCTGGGCAACCTAATCCAGTGTCTCACAACCCTTACAGTAAAGAATTTTTTCCTAATATCTAACATAAATTTCCCCTTTTTCAATTTGTACTATTTCCTGTCCTTTTGATGTCTTGGTTTGAGCTGTCTTCTCAAATGCATAGGTGTTTAAAGGGAAAATATTGTTCATACAGTATTGTCTGCCCACTGTAGGTTAGAGAATTCTGCTTTCCACAGGAAGATAAGAATAAACACCCTTTGGGTTTTGTAAGAAAAAAAATATTTAAGTGTACCTCCTCTTTTATTGATGATAGTAATGTAGGTCCTCACACCCTTCACAGAAATTTCTTCACTAACAAAACAATTTTGTGTTTTAGCTGAGTCTCTCTGTTAAAATAAAGCAAGATATATAGTGTAGGGGTAGAGGTTAGGTGTAAGAACCATATTTTCTAATACCAAACCAAAAAACTTAACAATAGAGTACATCAAAGAATTGACAGTACTACCCAATAAAAATGCTAAATACTGTGTTTATTCATCTGAAGTCATTTCTTTGGTTACAGACAGAGAATAAAGACTAATCACTTAAGGTTAAAAGTCAGACTAGAAAGGAAATTATTTTGCCTTTAGAAATTCATGGATTTTGAAACTGTTTTAAAGTTACAGGATCTAATTAGTATCGTTCATACTTCATATAATCCTTTGTAGTTACTTCAAAAGGGACCTCACTTGTTGGTTTTCCATGCCTTTTAGAAAATTCTGGTTGTTATGGAAAAGAGAAAAACTCCTGTTTATATGAAAAGGAGAATATAAAAAGCAGGGAAGAGTCTCAAAAACAGCTTGAAGTCTGATGATGGTGATAAAATCAGAAATAAAGTTTAACTAATAAACTGAAATAGGAAGGCAGTTGGAGAAGCAATAAAAAGCAAAGGAATAATAGCTGTTGGTAGCTCTATGTACAGTGGTTTCCCCAAAATAAAAAACAAATAAAAAATAATAAATTTATATAATTTTACATTAGATCTATTTTCTTCATGACTTTCACAAAAACATTTTGTTTCTTTTCAAAAGAGTTTAAAGCCACAAATTTTGAACACAGGAAAATATTCTAACACACAGAGTTCTGCTGACTTATGAAAACAATGTTATTTTTTTACTGCAGCACTGTTTGAGGACAGATCCTACTGTCCTCACACAGTAAAATGATTTGCTTTATCTCATTTGGTTGGAGAGCGGTCTGCTCTCATTTAGTTCAATGGCTGGTCTGATAGCATCTTTTTAAAAATATAGTGCTAAAGATAAAGTCTCTATCACATGTATGGTTGTGCATAAAGCAATACTTTTATGATATCTGATTCTGAAAAGAAACAGGACTACAACAATAAGAATAAAACAGTTTATGTCCAAAAATTCATCTTCCTAGAGCATTTTAACTTGAGCATCTATCTCCCTGTTCAAAATGGTATCTTAAGAGAATTCAGAATTGCTCCAGGCTTCTCAGCCTGAATACAGAGATCCAAGTCTTCATAAAGAAATCTGTTAGATGATCTGCAACATATTCAGCAGATAAATATAAAATGCTTGCTCTCATCATTGATCTTCCTGACTGGCAGATGATGTGTAAACAGAATGATTCTAGTCTGATGGCTTATTACATATTTACATGAGGATGATCAAGAAGAAAGCTCCCTTTAATTAGGTGGTGGGACCCTGTGGGGTCTCCTGCACACTTGATTTCCCTCAGAGCAAGTAATTTAAATCCTATGAATCATTGAAGCTCAGTATGCCTGTTGGGTTTTGACAAGTGTCTCAGTGTCCCACAGAGGCTAAAGCAAATGCAGGTTGAATGTATATTTTCCCCAAAAGGGGAGTGCTGCGCAGCTTTTTATCTACATTTCTAATTCTTGTTTCTAAATATAAGGAACCATAGATAAGACATTCCTAGTAAATAGCTAAAGTGAGGCAATTAGGTGAAAAAACAGCACTTTGATATCAATTATAACTTCCTGACATGCTTTTTTAGCATGCATTCAAAGAGTTGCATATATAGAAATTTGAAATTCTAGACCTTCAGGCCACAATATTTCCTCATTTGTACTTCTGTAAGTCATTATATCAGTACCACCACCTCACAACAAGAAAGACATTGAGGTGCTGGAGCAAGTCCAGAGAAGGGCAATGAAGCTGGTGAAGGGTGTGGAGCACAAGTCTGATAACCAGTGGCTGACAAGGTGGGATTGTTTAACTTGGAGCAAAGGGGGTTCAGGAGAGACTTTATAAGTTTCCTGAAACACCTGAAAGGACATTGTGGTGAGGTAGGAGTCAGTTTCTACTGCGATAACAAGTGACAGGACAAGAGGAAATGGCCTCAAGATGCAGCAAGAAAGGTTTAGATCGGATGTTAGGGAAAATTTCTTCATGGAAGGGGTTGCAAATCATTGGAACAGACTGAGAAGGGAAATGGTGGAGTCACCATTACTGAAGGTGGTGAAAAGATGTGAGGGTATGGCACTTGAGGACCTGATTTAATGGTTAATATGGTGGTGGTGCTAGGTTGACAGTTGGATAATCTTAAAAGTCTTTTCCAACCTTAAAAATTCTATTATTCTATGATTGCAAACTTACAGGAGTTACTCAGGAGTTACAACGATATAACAGCTGTCCCACTATTATTAACTTTAAAGGATACTTCTTTTTCCCCAGCAGACAGAATATATTCAGAAAAATCAGTAACTCAGTTCTGATGAGCTAATAATTGAAAGACAGAAATAGTAAGACTCTCCAGCATACACAGTGCTATGTGGATGTTCACTTTAGAAAGCATTTCAGAAGTTATTCAGCACAGTTGATAAAAAGAGGAAAAGCAGGTTGTACAGTCTCTGCTGCTAAAGGTCTCTAAGGATCGATGAATTAAATTTCTCTGAGAATCAACACAGGTAAAGTTAGGACAGAAAATGAAGTAGATTCCTTCTTGCTATCCTTTTAAAATATTTTTCCATGCTTTATGTGATTAAGCATTACATCACTCACAGACCTTGAGTATGGATGGGGCTTTGAGCAACTTGGTCTCATGGAAGGTGACACTGCCTAGGATGGTTGGAACTAGATGAACTTTAAAGTTCTTCCCAATCCAAAAAATTCTATGATTCTATGAGAGAAAATCTATAGAGAAGAATTTGTGAACTCAGGCAAAGGTCCAAACTGTGAGATTTGTTTGGAAGAGCACAGGGACTATCAGTGCCATTCATCTTAAGGACAAATCTCCACTCAATCATTGTCGCAGTTTCCCTTTTACCACAGGACTGTCTACACAAGAGCTTAGATATTAGCCTACAGCTTCTAAAATGCCATTTCCTTAGAATCTCAAAGCATGTCTTAATTTGGAAATAATACCAAGCAGCATGAGAGACAGAAATGCCTGGAGGTGATAAAAATTGAGACAATGAAATGGGGAATGAAACATTAGAGAGTCTAAATCTACTTCTTTCAAGGATACCAGAACAAATAACCAATGAACATTTCAGTAGACAGAAAGGCAAAAGAAGCCAAATTTTGCATGAGCATGTTTCTCAAAGTTGGTCTGTTATGCAGATTCTCCATTGTCAGTGATGGATAAACTTGTAAAGGGAGCTTTCCATAAAAAGGTGCACTTCTAGGTTTGTCCGTTTTCATTAAACTTGAAGGGATCTGCTTTTCACTCAGATACTTAATTTGGCTGAAATCTCTAGTATGTAACAGACAGACACCCAGGATGATCATTTGATTGCTCCCTGATGAATTGAGTATGAAAAAAAGAGAACGAACTAGGAATTATAGAGTGTATGACTGTATTATTACATTAAATATGCCAGTGGCCATTTCCTGAGATAAGCTGACACATTATGGTCCATGTTCACCCCAATAATCTATCCCAAAGGAGGTAGTCATAGGCAAGAAATATCCACAAATAAAGTGTCTACAAGTATTTGATAATTCTCTAAACAGATTTATGGATTTTTTTGGGAGAGCTTAGGCCAAAACAATGGCAGGAACCATTTTAGCAACTTAGGTGACTGGGTTCCTGTGTATAGAATAGTCTTTTCAGAATCTAATTTGCTAATATAAATATAGGCAGTATTTGATACAGATGTCCAGACTTTTTTTAAGTCTAATAATTTGTTTGAAAAGTTTTACTTACTACATTAATATCATGCCATGCAACTTATTCCACTGTTAAGTTTTCAGGATGCACATATGTCCACAGTTCTCCATTCTGTTTCTTTAATTTTGTCAACTTGCTGATGATGGAGCCAGGAGTGCATTCTGTATGAAGTTGTACAGCATAATCCGTGATTGTCCGCATCTTCTCTGATTGACTTGGTTGATGTGCTGCCTTAAAAACATCCCCTTATATATAAGCAAACATCAGTTCAGATGAATTTTTTTCTCGTTCACTGGGATTGCCAGGACATGGAATGGGTCTTTGATAAGAGTCACATTTTGGTCCATTTTGTCAACATGATGATCATGGCACAAGTGTGCCACCATTAAAAAAAAAAAAAAAAAAAAGAGTGTTCAAGAAAACTTGTTGTGATGATTAAGAAGATCAAGGAAAATTGAGCTCAAAATTGCCCAAGAAAAAGAAAAAGATAGAATTAACAATACAGGTTGATCACTATTGCATCTAAAAAGCAATTTATAGAAAATATAGAAAATATTTTAAGAATATTTTCCTAAAAGAAAGGCATGATGGAAAATGTTTTTTCCTCTTTTAATGTCAGCAAGCAATGGTTGTCACATTGCCTTTCCATTAGTTTTACCTAAAACCATATGTGAATGGTAGTCATTTTCTGAAATCATTTCAGAAGCTCTTGATAGAAATGTTTTTTTTCCACCAGTTAAGATAAAGAAAGCAGTAACTTGAAATACACTGCACCAAATTCCAACACTAGTAGCAAATTCCCAGCTAGTAGAAATTGTCACTGCTCTACTGACTTCCAGGAGTACGGATTAAACAAGGTGTTATTAGTCCAGTAGCACAAAGGTTCTCAAAAGTTGTTAAAATTCATTAATGTTGCTTTGGGACTAGTATGTATGAGTTTGATGCACTTATTCTCTTAATTATGGTGACATTCTATGCTTTATCCTTTCTCTAGTGGAAAATAACCTTAGTTAAATAGAAACAGAATCACATGCTGTGTACACCTCTTGAAATATGAAGTCACTTTTCAGTTGCTAGAAAATATATTAGAGAATTATTTTTCTTTGTAATAGCTATAGGGAGTTTATAATAGCTAATAGAAAGAAACCAAATTCAATGAGAATCAATCTGAGATATTGCCCTGAGAATACTGATGACTTTTATTTTTTTTATGTTTTCTTTTTCCTGAAGGAAACAGAATAGATGGCATCTGGGCAATACTTATTTTATGCCATTATGTAGCCTAGTCCAGGCTTTTCAATAAACGACTTTGTATCTCCTAAAATGAGGGAAAGTCAGATTTGAGGCTGGCTTAGGGAAGCTTTGAGAAGCAGTAAAGATGAATGGGGGAGATAGCTGAGCAGGACTAACTGGCTGTAAGTAGTTGTAAGTAGCTTTCTGACATGTATAGGGCCCATAGGAATTGTCATACATCGCATGCCTTCTCTGAGATGTGCTGGATTTGGAATATCATTGCCTTGCTGAAAAGCCTAGGGGGTTCCAGGGATGCTAAAGCAAGATTTCAATGAACACTTTGGTGCTCTGTTTCCTCTCTGTTACTTTCTGGTACTCTTCAAAAAATGGCACCTGTTAAAAAAAAAGGGTAGCCAAGAACATGGTAGTGTGGTGGTGACTAGCATAGGTTACTTTGAAAAGTGCCACACTATAGAGATTCTGTCACTCTTGAGTGCCCTGGGTGGACCCTCAGCTCTTCTTGACCTAGCAGTTTCTCTGCAGGTGTCAGTGGAGTCAGAATTACATTCTCTTGTTTCTGTATCACCTACATGGTGCAGTGCTATTGCCCTAAACGCTTTCTAGTACATTGTAGTATAAAATGTGTGAACATACATGGATTGTCTAAAGTATAAGACACCAATAGCTTCTTTTTGTTTGATATGAACTTACATAAATGTTTGGTTGGATTTTTTTTTTCCTTCTGTCTTCTGGGAAAAAACACATAATTAAATAAGAATTTTTAAATTAGTCTCCATTGCTAAGCTACACAAGACTGGATTTTCTCTGAGTCTTGATAATGAAAATTATACATGAAATGCATTTATCTTTGTACTTAAATGTTATAAAGCTTAATCAATGCAACAGCCTTGTCCCTTGAGATAGGGTACATAAGAAGCTTGGTAAATGATATTTCATTTACTAGGACAGGACATTAATCCTCCTGAATTATATTCTGGTGGAAAGAAAATGATGAATTTAATGGAATATATGCATATTTTCTACCTCTGTTATTAGCACATAGCTGGGATAGGCCATCATCTTCAATTTTTGCAGGAGATATGAATGAGTGGAGACCCCACAGCTTAATTCTGAGTTGCAAAGACAACTCAATAAGATTTTCTAACTCTTCTCCCTTACAAACCTATTACTGAGTCAGTGTTATTGCTTATACTAACATGTAATGCACAAGAGAAATATAATCTAAAACATTTTGACTAATTATTGAAGTAGACAAGCACATACATGCATAAGTGTGTTTCTGTATGAATCTCAATGTATTACACTGGTTTAAGTTAAAGAGTATTTTCAGGTACTTCCACAGTATTTCCATATCTCCTAGCAAGAGCAGATAGAGCTAGTTGTAAAAAAAAAATAGTAACTTTGTTAAACTGTGCTTGGAAAGACAAGCATCATGATGAGTTCTGTAAAATTGCTATAGGATTATAAAGTGTATTATTCTGGGCTTTCCAAATCATCATTATAGACAAAACCCTATATTTCTTAAGTTTAAGAAGTGTTTTTATGCAATTTATGGTTAATCCTGATACAGAAAGGAGTACAGAGGCACAGTGATGAGGCCAACTATTGTGTTGGCATAGTTATTTTTTCCTCACAAACGGGACGGGTCTGCTGGGGTACATTCCTTGAGCTTTATTTGCAGCATCAGCCTCATCATATGGCTGAGACAATAGGAAGATGGTAAAGCTCACGTACTGTCAGCAGCAGTCAAAGATTTCTTTGTTACAGAGCACTTTAAAAACTTTCTATCCAATAGCATATTGCTAAATCTTACTGACAGTTGTTTTAGCCAACTACTAAAAGTACATGTACACCTGCTTACCTTCACTATTTCCCACACCCAATAAGAGATGTAAGCCCCAGCTGCTGTTAGGCTTGTCCTAGGAGAGCCTCAGCAATAGTGTCCAGGTGTCACATCAGAAAGAAGCACAGGCAAGAAAGGTCAAAGCTGTTTCTTTGGCAAGAAACAAGCATGGGACAAAGGGATAAAATTATGAAAGGGGCTGTTCACACATGAACAGGTGGCTGGGCAGTATTTTGGTGCAGATGTGCTTCATGCCTGATAAACAGTCCATCCTGTTTTCTTACAGATTGCAATTTCTAGCTGTTTTCCTGTGTGAGGGACAGCTGTGCATGTGTGTATATGGGTGTATGACAGCTGCCAACTAGCATGGGACCAGGGATCAGAACCTCGGGGACTGTCTGTCTGTGGTGTCAGTGGCTGGAGAGACCAGAGCATGTGCCCTTTGTGTGTGTATGTATGACAGAGCATGACCGCCATCCAGGATCAAGCTGGGCTGCTCGAAGAGAAGTATAAGGGGCCTGGGGGCCAGTTATTGTATTGGCCATAAATCTGTGTGGAATAGCAGGGAGACTGATGTGGTCTCCTGGAGGAAGCACTGCTAGACAGGCTGAGTGACTTGGGAGAGTCACTGTTCTTAGCAGGTAGGACATACTTACACGTATAATATGGATACTCACATGTCATGTATGTATATGTTTCTCACTAATGAACCTTTGCCATGAATTGCTGTGGAACAGGATAAGACCAGTCCCTTTGTGCCATCTCTATTTGTATGAGTGTTTTCCTCTGCCTTGTGTGGTCAGCTGTGTATATTTGCACATGTTTGGTACAGTGTCACTGTGCCTATCCAGGTTTGTGGTCGTCCTTACTTCTGACTTGACCTGAGGACAAGAGGTTGCAGCAGCCTCACTTCTTTCTGCCTGCTCAAGTCAGAAGTCTCTCAAACAAACACCTTGCTGTTGGCTGGGTGTGTCACTTAAGACAGTTAAATAGGTAAAACAAAAGCCACTCACACAAAGAAAGCAAAACAAGGAATTCATTCACCGTTACCCATGGGCAGGCAGGTGTTCAGCCAACCCCAGGAAAGCAAGACTCCGCCACATGTAGTGACCTGGGAAGACAAGCACCATTGCTCTGAACATATCCTCCTTCCTCCTTCTTTCTCCAGCATTGTATGCTGAATGTGATGACATACAGTATGGAATATCTCTCTGGTCAATTGGAGTTAGCTGTCCTGGCTGTATCCCCTCCCAACTCCTTCAGCACCCTCAGCCTATTTGCTGGTGTGATGGAGTGCGAAACAGAAAGCTCCTTGACACTGTGTAAATAATTAAAATATCCCTGTGTTACCACAAATGCTTTGGTCACAAATCTAAAACACAGACCCATATCGGCTTCTAACTCTATCCCAGTCAGAACCAGCACAGCAGGTTGCAACTATTCTCTATACCAACAACCCTGTGCATTCACTCATCTAAATACTCTTCTTCCTTTCATCAGGCATCTGTCTACCAGTCATGCTACAGTTTTGCCAGTGTACTTACTGTGTCTACACGTGAGGAGCATCTGCTCACCCAGACGTGTTGAACATATTACTGCAAACTCTTGATTGCAGAAACAAGGCTGGCAGGAGGCTCTAGACCTGGCCTGAATCTCTTCAGCCATCTGGTGCTTGCTGGCTTTGTAATCCCAAACCATGCCAAGATTTATAACAAAAGCATTGGTTTTACAGATAAAAACAATTGACAATAGCAGCTTTTTGCACAGGAATGCAAAAATCAGAGAGCATAGTTTCTTTCTGCTGACAGCTTCCTCCAGTCCCATCTGGTATTCTGTGTGCTCTGATTGAACCCATATACCATTAGAAGCAGTGACACATGCTAACAGTTGCTATAGTTGTGATCCAAACACAACTAACAAAGTCTTTCCTGAATTGTTACTTTGTGCCACTTGGATGTCTTCTATTTTTATGCCTGAATCTGGAAGTTTCTTCCCCTTCTGTATTTTAAATAAGTTTTTTGGGTAGGCTTTTTTTTTTTCCTTCCCCAAGATTCCATGATGAATTTAATTACAGCAGACAGATAAGTAGGAGTTTCAGTAGGATTTCAATTTGCAGACTTTGTATGTAAATTACTTCGAATATCATTTCATTACATTATGGAAGGTTTTATTTCCAGGAACTAAATAACTAAAAGGATTGTCTTTTGAGGTGAAAAAAAATCAAAATAACCTTTACCTTCTGTTTTCCTTTTTTCATCCATTTGGAGTGCCATTCTACAGATTTTTAAGAAAATATTTTGATATTTTCCTATATGCTTCTTCAGCTTAATCATTGCTGAGTACATGACCTGAATAACATATCAGTTTAATTTCTGCAATATTTAGTCAATCCTAGGTAAAAAGACAGATGTAATACAAATTCTTTGCGGGATAATCTATTATCCTGCAAACTTCCTGATATCAGTGAAAAAGGATTTTTATATTGCTACTTGTATGCCACTTCCTGATGAGCCCCAGATACACTGAAGATCCTTATGTGTGACTCCTACTTAAGATTAGCCCGTTTGTTTCATATGAGAAAGGACTGAAATTGCCTGACCTATTTTTATGAACTTTCTTTCTCATTTAGCTGTAAGAAACTTTTCTCGTTTTCTTTTTTTCCTCCTTATCCTTCCTATTCTTCCACATCTAGCTATCGATTTACAATCGCTGCAGGGCCAGCATTTCTCAGAATATATAACAATGGGTGATGTTTAATCAAAAAGCAAATAATATAGGGAACAAAGGCTTCAAAATCAAGCTTTTGTGATAAAAGCCAGGTGAAAAAATTCTGTCATGGCAAGCTATAAAATGCAGGTGTTTTACAGTGTGGATGTTCCATCAACACTACATGATGTCTCTTGCAGAGAGGATGTCTTCTCCTACATTGGGATTGCTAACTCCAGGGCCTGGCAGACCTGCATTCACACACACCTGTTTTACTTGCCCTACTGTGACCAATGGGAGGTCATTTGTCCATTCTGTCCCCTTGCTCTCTGTGAGTCTCCTTGAGGTTTTGTGGTTGGGCTCGAAGGTTTTTGTTTCTTTTATTGTTTGCTTGTTTTAATGGAGAGGGAGTAATTTGGAAGGCTATGCCTTGCCCCCACAGTGACAGTTTTTGCTGTTTCTCTGCACTGCACTGAACACAGCCATGAGGGCAAGAGGTACTACTTTTCTTTGCTCTCTGGCATTTTATTTCTTTAGCTATGGTGGACTTGATCGAAACCCTGTGCTTTCCAAACTCCTTTAAAGACAGCAAATTACAGTAACTGAGGAAAACTTCATCAAATCAAAACATTTTTAGGTAGCAAGAGGAAGATATCACAGGCGGAAAAAGGATTTAAAGAAAAAATGGGTCTATCTCACACTGCAATCTCTTCTGTCACTCTTCTGTAAATACACCTTTGCTCAAATATCTTTGTTTCTGAGTTTGAGAAGAGATTTTATTTTATACTCTTCCTTTAATGTGGCCTCCATGTGTAACTCTCAGTGCCTCAAAAAAGGAAAGAGTAAATTTTGGAGTTTTTCAGGAAACTTGTTTAAGAAGAAATACAGTGAAGTGTCTGCATTAACATTGGCATGTGGGGGTTATAAGTGCATGTTCATTACCAATGCAAGTGAAATGTATTAGCCTTTATTTCTGCCAATGACATCTCTTGTGAATTTAATTACTTCAGCAGGGTTTGGGTTTTTTTCAGGTAAATGTCTGTAAGATCAGACAGCACCAGAATGACAAAAGTAAGTAGTGTTGACATTTTGTAATGTCTCTGATGGGAAAATGCAGTGTGCACAAGTCTTTTAAATAGGGCTTTCTTTAACCTCTACATTTCTTTTTGTATTTAATGCAATTATATATTTCTCAGAATCAGTCACTGTATAACTGGCCAGAATAGAAGGATGTTCAAGAGAGATTTTTGGTATATTTAGTTAAATTTTCATCAGTTTTGAACATAAGTTGTAAAAGTTCAAGTGCTAGAAGAATTGCTAGTGTGATGTTGACTATTAATGCTCCAGGACACACAGGATGAATCCTCTTACTCTGACTCAGGGCACTGTAGTGATAACATTATCCCTCAGAGAAGTAAGAACATATTTTAACTTATTGTCACTTGACAAAGCTGATATCACAGACTTTCTCCTCTGCAGTATTTAGAAGAAAGTTATTTGATTTTTTTTGATGGATAATTTCTGTGGAAAAATATGTGTGTAGAGAAATAGGTTATTTTGTCCTTCAGACACAATGAATAGTTTTGTTCAGCTCTCAAGGTATGTGCAGTAATACTGCCTGTGGATGTGAAAAGGTGAAAATGCATAAACTTCACTGATTTCTATCTTTACATTACAGAAAAGTGATATCTGATATCCACTGTCTATTTTTCTATACATATATGTATAAAGTATGTTAATTAATGTATGCTACTACTATATACCATATTTTTATAGTGAAAAATGTAGCTGAACCTTTTAGTTTCACATTATCCTCTCTGCTGGCTGCATTATTAGTAACATACATTACAAATTACTCCTTAGACATCCAGAAATGAGAGAGACTTGGGAAGTAGAGAAATACCCACACATGCCCCAAGAACATAGGCCACTGAAGTTCATTCATTTAACGTTTTCTACTAGATATGGTAAATAGAGGAGTTCGTAATTTCTTTTCAAATCTTTGATGACTTGTTATAGCCTTGTCAGCCCTATCCAGGCATTGAATTTTAAAATACGTTCAACTAGTATTCTTCTGTGCTTAAAACAGAAAGCGTTTTAATATTTTTTATCAAAGGTGGTTACTCCAAGAGGAAGAAATGAGAACATGGTATGTAATCTTTTTATCTACCACACTCCACAGAATCAAAAATGAGCACTTGGTTGGCAGCAGATGAAACACAAAAAAGCCCTCTTCTTTTCAATTCTTTGCAGCATGTATTATTTCAAAGGTGAAACACCATACCCAGTTTGAGAAAAAAAAATTGCTAGGGGTAGGGTTAAATGACCATACAGGACTGTACCTTGACTGAAAAACCATAAATTATCCTGGAGAGGATCCCAGATATTAATAGTAGGTGGGAGAGGGGAGCTGAAGGGTAAGAGATGTATCACTTGATAGACTCTATTTCCAACAGTACTGTTAATTATTTGATCTTAAATTCTGATATTTTCAACACAAAGTTTCATTTAGGGTTTTGTTATTCAAAGCAGGAGTGCTAGACAGCTTTGATAAAGTAAAATAAAACCAAACATCCCTTTGCAGTTTCAGAGGTAAGGATCATGTTCATCTAGGAAACCCTACATTGAAACCTTACCTTTTCAAGCAATTTGATTTAAACCAATAGTAATATTTAGAATCAAAATGCTCAAATAATTGAAAACCTGTGAGTCAAATTCTCTGCTCTGACAAAGATGCACTCAAGCAATTTTTAACACAGAAAATGAACAAGTTTAAAAACATCACTTTTTAATTTGATCTTTATGAATTACTTATCTGTTTCAGGCAACTAACATGAGCTAAGGTATTATAAGACATCTCTAAATTTGGATTTTTTTTTTCTGAGAGAGAACCTAGAGGCGTAGAAACCTGCATAGAACAGAAAAACCTGAGGCACGAGTATATAATCCAAGAATTTACTAATAGGAGATTTCAGTAAATCCACCAGTAGTCAGGTTAGGGAGAAGGCAAATGATGATCTGAGGATATTTTTTACTATTTGACATCGATAATTCATACATGTAAAGTGATTTGGATTAAAATGAAACCAACATTAAATATTTGTGCTTAATTATCCAGCATAACAGAGTGGACTCAAAGGTTACTGCATGTCTTTAGTGAAGTTGGAAATAGTCTTACATGAGACATCTAAAGGTCTTTGACCAAAGACAAACTAAAATTAAAACTATTATTGCTAATATTAAACATCTGCAGTAAGATTTAAAAAAACCCCCACATACCAATACTGTCATAATCACATCAATATGATATTTCAAAAGCAGTCAAAAAAAAATTAAAACAGAAAGATTTTGAAAAATCATTATGTTTTGGCCAAACTTTAAAGTTATATTTTTCTTATGATTTTATGTGAGGCAACTCTCATTGTTCCTTCATCTACAGTTTGTTGAGAACTTCAGGAAAAAATTAAATTTAATTTTTAATTAAAATCAAATATTTTGAATGCAGGAGAAAACATAAGTAAATGTATTGCTACAATACCTTCTATTTGATATATTTTTGCTTTTCAAAAGTACAGTTTTTGCTATAGTGGGAGGAGACAGAAAATGAGCTATTCACACTTAATTTGGAACCCATGCCTTTGTCACTGTATTCAGTTGTAGGATCACTGAATTCACAGTTCAAAAAGTCTGTTTAATGCACACTGAGGAGATTTCAGGTGCAGAATGAGCATACTCACACAGACGACAGACAAATGTCTGCCTTTCATATTGTACGAAAATTAAAAACTCATTTAGGATATTATTTCATTTATGTTTTACATATACATTCACCTAATTATCTACATCTGGTGCAACTGGGATTCATTCCAGGTCAAAGAAAATGAAGCAGAATGGCACTGCTGGATGGGCAGGAAAAGGAAAACATCTGTTCTCCTTTCCTGATCCTCTTTATGTGTTTGATCTGACTGATTTGCATACCCTGGTACCATCCTTTAAAGGAAAAGTATGTTAAAAATGTCTTCTGTCCCCCCACAAAGGCCCATCCTTCTATGCTGTAGCTGAAACCTGTACGTCCTGTTCCTAGGCTACTAACAAGGAACAAATACTGACATATTTGTAAAATTAACATGTAACCTTCAGGAGACCAGGAGTGTGCCACATCAGCCTGCTTCCCTAATGCAATGTGCAGACACATGATTTACTGCGAGGTTGGCTCGGTGCTTGTATGAGATATACTCATGGATAAAAGAAGTCTGTGCAAGCCAAGACAGGAGCACAGAGATCTAGAAAGTGGCTCTTAATCTGTAGATCCTTTGGAACTGAATTTATGGTCTTGATTTTATCACAACTAAAATGACATTCAGGACACTTAAAAACTATTTCCAGGCCAGAGGTCACAATTGGCATGACCTTCATTTATTTAAGGAAGAAATAGTCATCTTGAGAAGGATTTGAAACTTACTTGTTGCCCAAATGCCCTAGGAGCTAAGAATTGTTACACATTTTAGCACTTTCTCCTCAGATAAGAAGTATGGCTGTGGGGTTTTCGTCTAGCTAAACAACTGGATATCTACATATGAACTTGAGTCAAGAATACAGAAGCTCAAATTAAAAAAAAACAAAAAACCAAAAACAAAACCAAAAAACAATCAACCAAAAAAAAAACCCAACAAAAAAAAAAAAGAAAACAAGAAAAAAACCTCACAAAATCTAAAAATTTTACCAAGAAACGACTTTGGTAAAGACACTACACCCCTTTCTTTGCCTGGGGAGTTAATTCATGTATGAAATTTATGTCTTAACATATGCCTGCAAGAAACGCAGTCACTGTGGACAGTTGGTAAAAACCTAGAAAAGGGAGAGGGATTAGAATTTTCCTCATATTTTTATGCAGTATTTTTTATTTAATTGTACTTTTTAAGAAACAAATTAGCTTTCAATAAGCATATAACTTAATTTAATAGCATACAGTCAGATAGGACTATTAGGGATAGGACAGTTATGACATTTCCAGCAAAAATCTACTACATAAGAAGGTTTTAAGGCCAAAAGAGACCTTTAGTTAATCTAGTCTGACCTCCTCAGTATCATAGGCCATGAAAATTGTTATCGTTTTATGTTGGGGCAAAAATATGGTCTGTTCAAAAGACAATAAAAAGTTCTACATTAATGAACTATGAAAAAGGTTGGTCACTTAAACTGGAGAAGAATGGTTGTAAAGATTAAAAATTAAAAAATTAATGTCTTTTCTAAAAATAAGAAGACTGAATATAGGCTAAGTCAGCTTCTATTTTCAGTGACATATATTCTGATTTTAAACAACTTCAAGGACGATTTTCAATAGCACTTATTTTTTTCAGCCTTTTTATACATCCCATAAATTAATTCCATGAGATATTGAACTATGCAAGTTTATGCTAAATACTTCCTTTGTTTAGAGCTCCTGTTGTGGGAAAAAAAAAACCCCATTAATCTTCCATGAACACTGATGTTCAAACTAAGGAATAACAAATAATATCTACAAAATAAAGAGATTTATCCTTAAGTATACTATTTCTTACATATGTTATGGCTGAAATTTCCTTAACATGTATAAAGTCATAATAGAGTTTAATTTTTTACTTCATCTTCTCTCTCTAAATTTTTTCAATTATATTAATAATGATTAACAGATGATGTTAATGTACTTGGTTTACAGAGAAACATCAGTCTGACTGCTTCAGTTTGTAACTTCTTCAGTGATCTATTAATGGACAATGATACAATTGAACTGCTGAAGTGATCAGAGCACAAGAAAAAAAAGTATCCTAAATATATAACTAATTAGATATTTATTAAGGGAATTATAGCATTCATTTGCACATTCAGGTAACTACCAAAATGCATGTGAATGAACTGTAAGTGTTAACTTTGTTACAGAAAAATCATGGCAGATTTGATAACTCAGAACATCTGTATATATAATCTGTAAACTCATTAGGTCATAGTTCAAAGATGCATAGGCTAGTTCCTCCCTTTACCCCTCAAAAAATAGAATCACAGACAAGCTACCAAGATGATGAAACTTGATATTATCTATGCTGAATTTTGCCTTTTGTTCAGAAATGACATTCAGTAGTTGTTTCATTGTTAAGTAGAATACTGTGAAAATTGCTAAATCAGGACCAACTCATGAACTCATATCACTGATAGAGACATTCCCAGTACTGGTATTTTTTCTATTTGTAAGTGCATAACTCACCTTCTCTGCAATTGCTTATCTCCCTGTGACGCTCCATCAGAAACTACATGGCCTCAGAGGCCAGAGGGCTTTTATCATAGTTGAGTACAATATGAATGAGCATGAACAAAACCACTCTTAGTTTAATCCCTGTAAATTTGTATTTTAGCTCCCAAAGGAAAAAAACCAAACCTATCCTGAGTACAAAGAATTCAAACAACCTCCCTAATAGTCAGGGCTTTTGGAGGTTCTCTGTGTTTGAAATGGTATGTAGATATAGAGCAATGAAGCACAAGTTTTTTGTATTAAACAGAACAAGTTATATCCCTTATTGGTCACTGCTGTCAGAGCTCTGTGGCAGATATGTTCAAAGTGCTGTGCTGCTGAGATGGTGATTAATGGCAGTTATCAGCTTGCATACTCAAAGTGCCATAAAAATGATGGCAATCAGAGTGTTTATCTACCCACTGATGTATGACATATAAAAAATAGGCAAAATGTGAATGCATGCTGAGCGTCATTAGTAGATTAAACTTTAAAAAGCATTTTTGGTATATTACATTTTGTGATGGGTTAATTATAGCGCTTTAAGCTCGTTTAGCAAGACATTTGGATATTTGACTCCCCTGTAAATAAGTGTTTCTTCATAGCTTAATCTGTTACTATATCAGAGATTGAAAGAGTACAGAGCTAACAGAAAAAAATAGCTGAAACTGCTAAATGTGGGAAACACTGAGGACATCATCACAGGACTTCTCTTCCTTTACTGCCAGCTCTGTTATTTGTCTCACTGCAGTCACAAATCTTGAGGCATTTACTTCTGGTCCGATTTAGCTGCTACTCAGGTGTCCGAGCTTGACTTTCCTCATGCTTGCAGGCAAACCTATCTGATTTCAAATTTAATCAAGGATAAGAAGCAATGACAAACAAAGTAGATGGCTTAGTAAACAAGGAAAAGTGATTTTTCTCCTATTGATTTGCAAGATTAATTAAGAGCTTTGAAAAATAAAATGGGTCCCAACATAAATATAGCAAAACTATCATCTGTAACTTTTTGAATAATTGATTGGAAGACGAATCCACAAACCCAGATAAACAATTCTTTGCAATGTCTATCATCATTCAACTAAAATGATCAAATACGCTAAGTAGCAGATGTGCTCTTGCTTTCCTCTGTTGAAGTAACAAAATTTGCATTCATTTTTCTGGAAGCAGAAATGTCACAAGCTTCACAGCCAAAAATGTGGTTATACTAGTTCAAAGGCCAGCAAAATAGTTAACTTCTATTTCCAGATAGAATCTAAAGCCCAACAAAACCGAAGCTAGTACAATCGATAGCTGAGGAAGCTGGACAGATATCTCTATCCCTGACTACATACAATATACATGATATATGTAAAGATAAAATTCCTGTATATTCAATTGCAAGATTCAGATCCAAGACAATCCTGCCAGGAAACAATTTTCAGAATAAATGGAGATTTCCATATCTGAGGGATCAGTCTCATTGTTGCCATGGAAACAAAAAGAATAAATCCCATGCAAGCTTTTAAAATGCATGTTGGTGACAGCAGGGATAAAGGAAAAGTTAGACAAACTGAAGTATTAAGTACAAAAGACTTGTGTATTATATGAAAAATATCATTGAGCCTCTATTCTTCTCACTCTTCAGTTTAGTGCAACTTAATTAGTAAATTATTGCAACATTTCTAAGTTTAAACTCAACAAGTACAATGCCCCAGCTTCTTTGCTTCATGCATTTGGTATTTCACAAGACCAAATACCAATGTTAAATAAGGATTAGATTTTCAGAGATATACCACCTAACATAAAAACCAGGAGTATTAGTTAACTGTAACATTTTAAGGCAGATAACTATATTATGTATCCATGAACTCCTGTCCCTAAGGAATCATTTCTTCTTTGTTTTCTAGCAAAGCTGCCTCTGGACCAGAGTGCACCTATGTCACCAGTTGCATCAGCTGGATCCAGGTTCAGGACCTCTTTAAAGATTTTCTGTCTAGCCACAGTCTGTCTCTTCCCATTTAAGAGCAATCCTCCTTTTTTCTGCACCAATAAGTATCCTTTTTCAATGTTACCTGCTTTCCTTCTCCCTCCTTTAAGTGACAAGCCAAATGGAGGACCTATTACCTATTGAAACCATTAGCAGCAGACCTTGACTGCTCAGAGTCCTTGAAGGTCTGTGAGAAGCTCAGTGGGTACATTTCAGACACATGCAGCCATATCAGTTGCCTTCAAGCAGCGTAATTGAGTCCAAAAGGAGCAAACTCAAAGTATCCTCCCTGTGGAAAAGCCATCACTTCTACAGCTGATGGAACCAATTCCCTGGCTCCTGAATAGAGAATATTTCAAAAGCAGGGCACAGGAGGGTGATGGGGTACTGCAGTCTGAACAGGCAGGTCATAAGTTTCTCATGCACATTAGCACTTTTGTGGCATGTTACCCCCCCTAAGGTGAATATTAACTTATCAATAGAACTGGGAGATGATTCATAGCTCTCTGATAGCTAATCAGTGCTCCTTGTGTCAAGCAGATCACGGGAGCTGGAGAGAAACTCTTTAGTGCTTTTGAGTATTCCTAAGGCAACATATCATCAGAACAAATAGCAGAGGAAGTCAGGGCACTTCAAACACCTTAGTGTTTTTGAAGTCACATTTTCTTCTCTGACTGCTCTCTTGTTCACTGATTCAAGGAACCAGTGACTGCACATAGTGATAGCAAATTATCACTTCCACTGTGGTAAAATGAAAATTCGGCCAAAGCCAAACAAGTTGGTGCAGTGTGGTACATGTAAGTGTAGAGAAGTTGCCAAAAAGAGCAATTCCACCTTTAAACCTGTTTCAGCAAACTGCAGAGACCCATGTAACTCAATACTGTTGAGCCACTTGATTTCCTCTGTGTGCAGGTATGATTTACTTTATCCTAGACTAGACTCTCTGGCTCAATAGTTCATTATGTAATTCTGCAATCAAAACTTAATTTTTCACATATCCCAAAACTGACTATACTTTTTGGTTGCATTTTATTCAGCTAAGCTATCTGGACTCTATTCATGTAGCTTCTAGGTTTATAACTGTGATACAATCATTTGGAAAATGGTGGGATCTTGTTCAGTTCATTTTTTTCTGCTTTCTTATGTGTTTTAAGATTTGATATATATAGAAATTAGCTTTATTTCATTTGCAACCTCTGTAAATCCATACAAACTGCAAAAAATACAAATCTGAGAATAACTTCAATGGCAACACTGTTGATCCCCTGCATCCGCTAACACTAAATATATGTTTGTCATTTTAGATATGTTCATCCAGCAGTGATGATATTTCCAGGAAATCTGTAACAGTGAGTAACTTCTGTGAAGATTTTGTCTGATCTAACTTGAATGACATTTGCTCAATGTTCAAGTCTTCTCAGTCACAAACATGGAATATTAAACATGGGACGTGTTTATAGAGGAACACCCAGGAAGGTCACAGAGGACACCCTTGTTTGCAGGATCCCATCATGTCTCTGAAAACTGTTTTAATGGATTTTTCTCATGATCTTCAGTTTACTATTTCTAGATCTAATTGTTGTGGCTTTTCTTCCCTTTCTATCTATGTCACATTTTCTCATGTGTTTATTCTTAACTTCAGTTCTAGACTGGTATTTTCATTATGAAACTGTTCAGATGAAATTTTTTTTCTTCCCTGAAAATTCTCACAATTACCTTTCTATGCAGCAAAGGAGAAAATTAAACTCACTGCAACATTTAAAAAAAATAAATATTAGAAAAAGTAAAGTATATTGCAATAAATCAACTAAAAGTATTCCATACCAAAAAGTATCTGATCTTCACATATTACTGGTAAAAATATAAGTATTTTGTAGAATGTCTGGACCTCACAAGATGAAGTAGCACCATTTAATATCCCTTATATTTTAAACATTGGAAAACCTTGGCTTAATAAAACAAATTAAATTAAAATTAATTCTGTTACAAAATACCTCAGGGTTTAAAAAGGTAGTGGTCAAAGTGGGTAAAAAGAATGAGCAGAATCAATATGGGTTGTTGAAAAATTAGTCTTGTTACATATAATGAAATAAAATTAAATGTAAGGGGCAAAACCACAGAACAGTTGAAAGAAAATGACAGGATGCGTCTTCAAGGGATTTTATTTTGTTTTGCTTTTTTTCTGCCCTTTTATAGAGATTAGTGATTGAATCTTAAAACCTGGGCTTAATTTTTGTACTGAATGAAATTTTTCTTAAAGGTCAGGGTATTACTTAATAGTTAGTGCTCTTATCAAAACAAATAGTAAAAATCATGTGAATTTTAATGTTAATTAGTGAGTAATGTCTAAAATTGGCAAGTTTTGACAAATCAATTATTCCATGCATATATATAATTTGAATGGTAAGCTGTTCCGAAATGACATTTTTAACAACCAGTTTTAAAGAAACAGCTAATTATGGATTGTGAACTTTCTAAATGAGATTTAATGCTATTAAAGTGATTTAACTGAATAAAGATGCAGTAATGGGGTGAAATTCTTTGCAGATTTATCTAAATGGAAGTGTGTCAATGGTAGCAATAACAGAACTTGGTTCACGGCATTTTCAAATATATTTGGCCTCTGAGTTTATCAGTCTGACTAAGAAATAGTATCTAAACCTGGGCACTTTAAATAGGATTTTAAATATATTAGAAATATAATGGTCTTTGAATCTAATATTTTTACATATATAGTTTCTATATGAGTGACTACTTAAACATATATAATTTGATAACAAAATAATATTTAATCTTTTAAATTCATTCATTAGTCTCTACATAAATTTGTATTTTCTATACAAATGTATTTCTGATATATGTAGATGATATGTAAAATCACATAAATAATAAGCATAAATGAACTCACATTTCTTTTTTTATTACTTATCATAATACATATTTATATTAAATTTTGTTATCACATTACAGTTTAATAGAATCATAGAGTTGCTCTGGATAATGAAGCACTTTCCTTAAAGATCCTTTTTTTCATGTCTGTTTAATATTTTAATAAAAAATCCTTTGCCATGAAGTACCTGATGCTTCTTTTTAAAGCAAAAGTTTACTTTAAAATTTGAGTTGTTAGTGTTCCCACCTGGCTATCTCTGGTTTTGAAAAAGAAGATTTCATATAAGGATGAGTGTTCTTGTCAATTAGAAAGCAGTGCTGCTGAAAAAAAATCAAAAGAGTCCATGTTAGATGTCTCCTGGTGCTTCCAGAAGTAATTTCACAATTAACAAGTAAAATGATGTTTTGTTTCTCTCTGTGCTCTGTTTCTGCTCATCTCTCATCTCTTTTCTTGCTACCACACTTATTTTCCTGTCTTTTCATCTTAGGATACTTTTTGTCCTTAACTTTTGAATATAAGATGTGAAACCTTAATTTTTTTTGTTAAATACTGTTCCATGAATTTTGAAATGAAATGTAGGTCTTTCAAGCCTGAATCTTTTATGAGGTACATTTTTTGACTGCTAATGGCTGGAGGCATATAATTTTTAGGTACATGTCTTTGGTATTACTCTTGTACACCTTGAGACAAGTGTTAAGTCAGCATTATTCCAAAGAGGAAAGATAAAGCAACATAAATGTTAATAAGAAGTCCCCTATATTTTCATTGCAGTTGATTTTCTTCTGTTGCATTTTTCATTAGAATAGCACTTAGAAATTTTGAATCTTATGACTATTCTTTTGTTTTTTCTGGACTAAAACTGAACCTTGAATTGAACTCTGCAGGCTGAGAGGGAGAGAAAAGTTTTAAACAACAAGCCATGCATACCTCTAAATATTACCTAAGATTGCTTTCTGGTGTCAAGATTTTATGGACCAATATCTGCCAGCCTGCCAGAGCTTGGAAGGCTTGCCGTCTCTCATAGGAAGGGAAGGCTCTCGTCTTTCTAATGTGATAAAACCTCTATTTGAAGTCAGATGGCTCATGAAATACTAAAAATTAAACCTGTCACTAATACAGGATTAAACATCGATGGTCCTGTGAACAGTCTAGGTTTCTCTTACTCATTCCTTCTCTTCTTGCTCTGGACCCCAGCAGTATGGAAGGGAGAAAGAAAGGGATATTCATACCTGGATAAAAAGAGAATGCTACCTTATACTGGGTGTATCCTGCATAACCCAGTATGTTGTTGGGGGTCTACAAATGACCCAGTTTGTTGGAAGAAAAAGAGGGAATGATTTTTCCTAGCCTTTTATCTCCTTCTCCCCACTTCAGGTCTGATACATCACCTTTTGAGAATGTTCACTTTCCTCTGAATGTACAAAACACCATATTTTTTGTTGCTAATTCTGCTATGTCTCCTCCATATAGCCTACAACTCATTTAGAATCAGGGCTGAGATTTCCGGAAAGGTTGCCTGGAGAGCTGCCCCAGTGGCAGAAAATCCTGAATGGCTAGAAATGTGAGCCAGGTTCTGAAGGAATACTAATAATTTTATTTGTATATAGTCACATGTATATACGTGTACAGATGAAAGCTATTGACATGATACGGAATAAGGTGTGGAAAATACTCTGGGTAACCTGAAATGTTATGGTATTCCATACCTATCTGTGCAGCCAGAAATGGAACTGCCAAGGTCTGGGGTGCTTTTTAAGGTCAGGGCACTCAAGAAGAAGCCCTTTTGTCTGTTGCTTTTCTCTGGACTTCTCATGGGAAGAGCTGAGGCAGTACAAGGCAGGAGCCTTTTTTTGTTTCTCTCTGGGCTGCAGAGGAGGTTGCTTCAAGCACATCCCCAAGTGGCAACCACAGAAGCTGCATTTCACAAGTTCCAAACTGTTTCAAAGCGAATTTTGCAACATCTGTCCCCAGCACAAAGCTGGAGCTGATTGAGATCAGGCCACCATTCTTCAGTGCTCCAGGGGACATTTTCTTCTTTCCCTATCAGGACAGCAGCCTAGGATAGCAGCACTGACACCCGATGAGCCAGAGGCTGACACAGTGGGACCAGAGCTCCCTGAGCAATGCCATCAATTCTCATCTGCCGCCAAAAGTGCTTCATAAATCCATAAATCTCGTAAATCACTGCCTTCCTTTTTTTTTTTTCTTTTTTTTTTTTCTGGTTCCAAGGGAGAGGTTGAGCCAAGTAGGGTTTGTCTGTGTTTTCCCTTTATCTCTCTCCACAGGGTCATCATGGAGTGAGCCATCTTGGGGAGGGACTTCTCCACTATTTTCATCTCTCTTTGTTCCTGGGAAGTCTGTGAGATTTAGCAGCTTTGTACCTACTGATTATTTATTGATATTTTTTGCCTGAAATCTGTTGCTGTTCATTTCTTTTAGTGAACTGTTATTTTTTTCTCTTATACCTGCTCTCATTAATCTCTCCTTAGAGGTGAAAAAGGGAGTTGTTAAAACTTAAAGGGGAGATAGTGCATGTTGGAGTGTCCACACCTCTTAATTTGTCTTAAACTAAGACATGTGCTCTGAAATTACTTTTAAAAAATTTTGAAGTTCATTTTAGTTAGTGTCTCTGCATTCTTATTAGCAGGGATGAATAGTGCATAGCCTCTTTTAAAATGATCTTCAAAAGCAATACAAGAATTTTTTCCCTGTAGAATAGAGCTATCATTTAAAAAGGGAAGGATAAGAGAAGCTTAAAAGTCAGGAGTTCAGCTGAGAGACAGTTTGTGTATTTAACAGGTTTATGCAAATCTCTAGAGCACTAGTTAGAGGCTTAATTTTTTTTAATTGTTACATTTAAATTAGGAGTAAATTAAAATGTGCTGAAAGTAGCTCTGATAATTTATGCATTGCAGTCTTTAAAAGCTTTTCCGTAAAAAAAGGGATAAAAAAGGGTTTCCATTCATGTCAAAAAATTATTAAACTGCATTCTACAGTGATACAGCTGATAGTAGTCAAAAGGCTTAATCTGTCTATTTGGCTCTTTAACGACCTTTGTAGAATGTTTTATGTCCACCCTGTTCACACTGAACTCATGTGTACATCATGAATTTAATCAAATAATCATTATTTACCAGTGGTAACCATTCACTGTGTAAACACATCAGAGTTTAATGGGTGCCAAATCTACTCTACACTTAAAGATGTAGATAGATGTGGTAACTTCAGGGTAAAAGTGGATGCAGTTTGGAAAAACACCGGAAAAACAGGACAAGGAAATAATTTTCTCATTCAATTCTGAGAAACAAATCTATTTAACAAGGTACACCTGTAATTGTACTACAGAATTTCTAAATTGCAATGAAAGAAGAAAAAACTGAGACTCATCCTAAAGGTATATATGTAGGTGCAATTTGCTTATGCAAATTCTCTGCTTTAAAAGCATGTGACTCTGAACTGCTTGTATATAGACCTAAAGATACAGATTTACCTTCTATTCATTCATAACTAACTTTAATTACAAGACCAGGAAGACATGGAGTAGAAGGATCCACAGCCATAGCACTGGTAGAAAGAAATTTTGGAAGCCAAGCATAGAATACGCTTGGGAAAGGATGGATGGCTTGGTCAGCATATGGGGATGCAGAAAGTAGTTGAGGTGAAATGGGGAATGGCAAAAGGTTGAACACTGCAGGCAGAAGAAGAAGAAGAGTGAACTTGAACTCTTCTCTGCAACATTGCAACATCCCACACTTTGTTTACTCAGCTCCAGTAGGATGAGATTTCCCCAAAGATGCTGACTATGGTCTGATTCTTTTTTCAGCTGCTTTCAGCAGCTCTATAGATCCCCTCCTTTCCCTCTGTGGACGAAATCTTTTTCACTGTCACTTCAGCTAAAGCAGAGAAAATTTTATGTCAACCATATCTTTCACTTTTTCATCAGCAAATCTTACGCTATTACTCATCTCAGGTATACCTAATACTGCTGGCATGGGAAGAAAAGTCATGGAAGTATTTGGTTTGCAAGTGATGGTTCAGGTTGTTTACATTGCTGCACCTTAGGTAGGTTTAGCTTTATTGAGGCTTTTTTGTTTGCTTGTTTGTCATGACATGGGAATTCTAGCATATCAGCCTGATGTGTTTCTTAGCACACATATACCTCTGCATGACTAACCAAATGTGCATTGATGTTCCTTGGCCCACTAGGTTTATCCTTTGGAACAGAGGCCTGTTGTGTGACAAAGGCACAACAAAGACTTAGCATGCAGCAGGAGACAAGTTAAAAGAAGACACGATTGGCACGTTGTGCTCAAAGAAGCCATTGGTTAGTGTTTTTCTTTTTCCACTGAAGCAGAAACAGAGTCAAACAAAAACCAATCCCACCCAAACTAAAAGACCCCCAAAAACAAACAATAGCCATTTACCTCACAGTATTTTTAGTAAACCACAAAGCTATTCGGTGAGGGTTGCATTGTGTATGGGAATCCAGCCCTCTTAAAACTTCACGGGTTTAGGAGGTCGTGTACATACCAGATTGTGTTAGTACAAAACAGGGTATTTCTCTTTGTATGTATAGGGGGGCAATCCACAGTCTCCTTAGCTGTTCCTTCAGCAAATACACATATTTTTAATTCAGTGTAGCCTTCTTCTGTTAGCTAAAGCTCCAGGAAGTATCAGTCCACTGCGCATGTAAAAGGAGATGTCCTTTCACTGGTTAATAATGTTTAGCAAGTCTAATTGACTGGTGTGCTAATGTATTAACTCACATTAATCTGATTTTTTTCTAAAATTAATTTCTTCTCTCTATGCAGTACTTCTGTCCTAGTTCAGAAGTGTTGGAACAACTTCTACAACGTATTCCAGGGCTCCCCAACCCTGTGACTATGCACTCATACAATAAACTGTGCCATGTCTCACCTTTAAACTGCTGAAAAGATTACATCCCTTTCTGTTTCCTTGTTTTTCATCACACTTATCCCCCTTCTTTCCACTCATTTCACCTTTAACTAGCACAAAGATACTCTGCTTAATTATGATCACAGTAGTGAGTGACCTGAGGCTTTTCTCTGGTTAACAGGACTGACCTTTACTTGATTTGCCTTCACCTCACTGTTTTTGACTACCAGCACTGAAGGGGAAGTGAAGCAACTTATTTTGCTAAAGCAAAGAGGAAAGAAATAATAAATATGGTAATAATAATGAAAAATATCTGCTTGGCAAAAAAGGTTGCTTTCCAAGCCTTTGTCAGTTGTATTCACCCTTAATTACTCCCTGCAGGTTGACTGAGTGAACAGCAATAGTGTGAGAAACAGCCCACTGAGTGGAGTGAGGCTGGTGTTCCATGTTTACCAACCATCCAACATTTTATGGCTTGGGAGCATTTTCAGCTTTGACAAGGTGATGCTGCTTCGTAATGTCCAATTTGCTCCAAGTCTGGTGACTTGGACACTGACAAATACCATTTACAAAGATTAAGTAAAAAGCTGTATAAAGGAAAATGCTATCGCAAATGGGAAGAAAAAAGCAGTGCAAGAATGGCTTTCCCAAATAATTTTACTTTTGTTCATAAGCAAAACCCTTGTAAAAAGAAAGGAAAAAAAAAAGAGCTCTGTCAGATTGGAGTTCGCTGTATCAGATTCTTAAGTCTGGATATTGCTTTAAGAAAATGAGGAAGGAGAGTTTGGTTTTCAATGTACCTGGGTTAGTCTCCTAATTTAGAAGTTTATTAATATTTTATTATGGTACATATAATTATTAATATCTAACATCATTATCTGAATTTCTGTGATTTGGATTATGTTTCCTCATCTTAGACTATCTTGTCTGATTCTTGACAGGAAACATTTGCATATACCTATGTAAAATGTTTACCTGGCCTATGTCCCTATCTGAAGCCAGAGGGTCTCTGCAGAAAAAAGAAAAAAAAAGAACCAAAACCAAAAAGGTGTCTTAAAACCCCCCTGAAAACCTAAGTTCTGTCCACTGTACTTCACTGCACTTTCTTAGTTTGGAAAACTTTATTGAAAAAGCAGTTGAATTAACATGAAAGTTTCTACATAAAACAGAAGATACAGATGCAAAATTGCATGCAGCTTCAGAGGGCATCCTTTGAAGCATGTCTTTTAAAATTACTGAGTGCTACAAGGCTGTTTAGAAGGAAGAGGAAGGCTCATTACCAAGGGATAGTGTTTTACATAAATGTTTTCTGCACCAGAACATAAGCTATAATGGAGATTTTTGAGTGGTAGAAATGTAATTACATTAATAGAGTCATGTCTCTGTGGTAATAGTACGTGGAGGTTCAGGTTAGAAGAATAACCTTCTATTTAACGTATTTGTGATCCCTTGGAAATCTGAACCAGAGCAAGGGACCTGCCAACAGAATTTCTGAGACACTAGCACAAGATTGAATGATATCTAATCTTGACTCATAAATAGTACCTGCAGGAGTTATCTTTTGTTGAAAGTTATCCACTCCTCTTGCAGTGGTTCTGATTCAAATTTATTTGGTTCATTTATCTCTGTCTCCCACAAATGCTGTTCAACTTAAGAGAATAGAAATAGTGCCATTAACATCAATCACAGGTTATCCAAAAGGGAAACCTAAAGTAGTATTGCGAGACTTGAAATGAGTCCAAAATCATGAAATTTTCTAAAAGAAATACTGTCAGACCTTTTTATTTTCTGCAGGTTTTGGTTTTGGTTGGTTCTGTCTTTTTCTTTTCAGAATAACTTCTGAATCTAAATCACATGAAATCTCTTAAAGGGCAAGTGCCATCTTAAACACAGATGCAAAAATATCCCAACATTTCTTACTTTAGGAATTCTGTTTGCAACACTTACTATCCTTCATGTTTTGGACATCATCTCTCCTACACCCTCACCTGGAGCATCAGCAGAATTTCTGTCTAACTCCTAGAGAGCGAGTGCTCTGATGTGTATTCTCCTCTCCCTCCCGCCCTGCAAAGAGGAAGAGTCTTTTTGCATATGGTCATGAATTGTGTTGGTACAACTGAAAATAAAAGCGGGTGGTAGAATTTTTATTAATTAAAGTGAGATGGCATCCATGGTGATTAAAA
The DNA here is from genome assembly GCA_013397155.1 of Irena cyanogastra. Classification (NCBI taxonomy): domain Eukaryota; kingdom Metazoa; phylum Chordata; class Aves; order Passeriformes; family Irenidae; genus Irena; species Irena cyanogastra. The sequence continues at coordinate 266,614 of VWZV01010916.1, read as the reverse complement.
TTTAACAGCTTGTATCAACCTTTCATAAAACCCCATAAAATACTCCATAATGCCTATATTTATAATAAGAGTAATACCAACTGGCAGCACTGCAGAAACATAGATAAGTAGAGAAAGCACTCTGACAAGAATAAGGAAAAGGAAGGAACTGTAATACAAGTATTTTGACTAAAACAGTTAGAAAGACTGACATAAAATTTAAAAACAGTCCCAAAATCAAAACTCACAAGCCAGAGTTCAGAAGAAAGGTTACATGTTGGGCTATATAAACCCTTTCCAATACTTCTGACAGCAAAAAGCTTGGTTTCACTGAAGTCCTTGAGAAAATCAAAGACTGGCCAAGTGCCCCACGCAGAGTCATGTTTTACAGAATAATCTACATAGAGAGCAGGCTGGGCCCAGAAGGAAAAAGGGAACAAACTCTATTTATTTTTTAGCTATGCAGTTGTCAGAGCATGAATTAATATTGCTTGAATTTAGCTGTTACTTTAGCACTTCTTTTTTGCAAATAATAAACTTGTTTTTTCTAGCAGATGCCCCTAATACTTGGAACAATTTGTAACAGTCCTTAAACATGTGACTGCTGGGAAAAGAGGAGCCTCTAAATAATCCCAAAGCAATTCAATTTGACATTATCGATCTACATTTTTTAATTGACTTGAACAGTGTTACAGGAGAAGCATCCTGCATTTTGCCATTTGAATTACTGTCTTGTTACTGTGCTGAAGTCTAGACACTGTCTCGGTTTGCAAAGGGCACGAGTGTCTCTGATGATGTCTTCCCACAGAACGGTACCAACTGGTTCATGATAAGATATTTTTCCCTGTTTTTTTCTTCTTCTTTGATAACTTCATCTACACAGACACCAACTAAAACTTGCCTACTTTTATAGTGTTGCACATCTACTTCTGTTTTCATGCTGCTGTGCTCCTGAAGATGGTTCAGATGCACGACAAAAACAGGCTGCCGGTAGGAGTAGCTCTGGGGTGTGGGCAGCCCTGGTTTTGCTGGCTAGCCTAAATTCAGGGAAGCCTGTCAGCAGCATCAGCAGGATGGTTGCCTGCCCTAAGGAGCTTCATCCCCACGTGTTTGTCCCAGAGCATGTTGTAACCCTGTGACTGGCCTCAAAACCTGCCTCACCTGACCAGCCCTTCAGGTCAGTTCTGCCCACAGCCTGCAGCCAGGAGCACCCACAGAAGGGAAACATATCCCCAAATACACAAGTGTTGTCTTTGCAAGTGTGTGTACCATATGGAGCCACACTTGGGACCAAACATCTGCCTTTATTTGGACAGTTTGATATTATTGACCTTCACTCCCTTTTTTTTGTTAATTCTCTGTGGACTATAGAACTGTGTGATAGTTTTTGGTGGTAGAAATATTGTCATTACCTGCTGCAATGTTAATTCTTCCAGAAAATATCACTGTAGGGTAATGGGTAGAAATTATTCATATATAAATTTAAAGTTACATTATCAGTGTATTTAAATTTAACAAAATCGACACCTTGGTTCTAAACGTGATGTTGCCATAAAAAAAGTTTAAAATCTGTGAATAATATTTTAAAAATAAGACTGCAGCAAAAAGATATGTAATGTTTTGCCTCCCCCTGCCCCCTCCCCTTTTTTCGTTTCAAAGTCCAAACTATTGTTCAGGATTCTAAAGACAAATGTTTGTAAGTAAATGTTATAAATGTTATAAATAAAATATTTTGTAATTTTCTGGTCAATATGTGGTAATATACCTTTCCTTTTTTCCAGAAATTTTATTTTATTTTAATTTTGTTTTTCTCTGGACACCATCCAAAGTTCCTTTAAATGAATGGAAAGATTTTACTTGCCTTCAGTGAGCTTTGTCAGTGATCCAGTATCTGAATCACCTTATATTGACCTATCATTATCTTCCTACCATTCCTCATTGACATCTTTTAATATCTTTTTTGTTTCTTCAGCTTCATGTCTTCCTCATTTCTTCTGAGTAAGAAGGCTTTCATACTTGAAAAGCATAAGTGTTATGCATTATTATAAAGGACACATCTCAAACAAAAACCAAGGAATCTTTATTTTTAGGAAGCCACTAAAATCTCTAAATTGAACTGAGTCACATGTCTAATAATAATCTTACTACCATTTAGCTTTCTAGTAGTACTAAGAAGAAAATGCAGGAATAAGGAATTAATTCTTGTTGCCCGGACTTGTCACCTTTCCTGTTTACATTTGTTTACCCTTTCCACTTTCTTTACCCATTTTGCCTTTCTCCTCTCCCCCATCCCTTTCTCTTTTCTTCCTTAGACTATTTATGTATTTAAACCATGTTCTTAATAAAATAAAAACACAACAAAACAAAACTGAAGACAGCATGAGAAGGCATGTAAAGGGGAGCATCTGCCATACTACTACAAGCAGGAGGAGTTAGTGCCTCATTTATTGTCAAAATACAGCTTATGGACAGCATGGTGTGTTATAATCTGAACATGGTGTTAATTAAATGAAACATAATCTATTTTGTAAAATAGTATTTTTTTAGGAATTGACAAATCTACAGTTTGGTAATCTTTTTTTCCTTTTTCATTTTGAGAACCAGTGAGAAATTTGGAGCTCTGTACACTCTTTAGTAAGATTTGCTAATTAACAACTTTGTCATGAATGAACTTTTTTGGTTCTTTATTTTTCATATTTATCTGAAAAACATTTCATACATATTTGGCCTCAGCCTGTAAGTTTCCCATTACATAAGTACTTAGTAATAGAGTGATTATTAAGATACATATAGTTGCATATACTTTTATAGGATTTTTTTTCACGCAGTTTGTCAGGATCCCACCCCAATGAATGACATCAATAAATAAGACACAAACAATATTTCTGGGAAGATCTTGCCAACATTAAAAAACAATAAATTAGTGCTACTATTATAAAATTTATAAAGTAAATATATGTTTATTATATTCATTTGAAGCCTATTGGGCCTAGCAGAAGGAAATTAAAGACTCATTCTTGTTCATTCAAAACACCACCAATATAACGTCCAGCCAACCTTCAACCCCAATAATCTCAGAGGGAGTGTTTGAGATAATGAGGAAGAGAATTATGGGTATAATTCAATAAATGTAATAAGAAATTCATTAAATTCAATAGGAATACTAGATGTTGATATAAGATGGTTAATTTCTACTGGGGAGAAATGGCAAAATGACTTTATTAGTACATTATAGCTTGTGACCCACAAAGATCTTTATGGAATATTGAAGAACAAGCAACTCCTGTGGGTCCTCACTGTCCATAACATCATTTTAAGAACTGCTGATCTCAACATAAAACTGAGTCTAGCAATCAACTTTTTATTACCCCAAGATTTCAAAAGACCCCTCACTTTCCTCTCATAACAATTTTCTTTATATTTTTATTGTAGCACCAAGCTTTTCCATTATACCTACTGTACCATCATATTTAGCTGGAGAAACTCTTGTCATCGTTGTTACCACATTCAGGAAATGTATTTCCGGCATATGTGTGGAACATCCAACTCTTGTCTTTCAGGACTCTGACATTCTGTGTTACGTTCTACAGAGAGTTTTGCATTCAGCTGACACTATTGCTCAGGAAATGGATCACCCCCTTTTTCATTTCCAGAATATTTGTTTGCCTTTTTTTCATTTGCCTTCAAGAAGGAAACCGAGTACTACTTCAGAAATAGATTACTGTGTATCTTTGTATAAGCCTTAAATCTGCTTTCCTGAGAACTCTGATATGTTCTGTAAAAGGTATATTTTGTGCCCTATTTATGCTTGTAGCTTTAGCTCACACTGTATAAATTAGAAGACAGACTGTAAAAGACTGAGTGCAAACTTCAGAATGTTTTTTCCTCTTTTTTTTTTTTTCCTCCGCAAAGCTGAGCTCATCTTTAAAGTGTCTTTTTTTTCATTTTTATCTTCGGGCAGTAGTGCTTATTAGAATATTAGGTCAATCTTCTTATAAACATGCCCTGTCATTTAAACCTTTCTTTTTTCTTTTCCTTGCTGGAAATCTCACTGTTATAATTTTGTGTTGAGTAATTATTATAGATGGATTAGCAAAGACCAGTCCTGAATTTTCCATTTAATAAGAGGCCTGGTCAAACCAAAAGGAACAGTGTTTGTGTTTTCTTTCCCTATCTCTCCTTATGGTACATAATGCCATGGAAGCAGTATATGAAAAAAAGACTAGAAAGCAGTTTTTATAGTTTATCACATAAAATTGATTTAATAAACAATTTATAATCTCATTGAGATCATAACATTATAGGTAATAACTTGGTTCTGATACAAATAATTTCTTTTAGCAACCATCTCTCACTTTGTGTCGTTTTGCTTACAATCTTATTATTTTCCAAATGTTGTCTAGTATATGACCATTTTCTTTAAACAATTGCTAAATCTTCTGACAGGGATCAGAGAAACACAGCACTTTGTTCTTGGCCCTGCAGTCTCCCAGCACCCTGTGTGGCTGAGATTTCTTTCTCAGTGATGGGCAAGCCTTTGTTTCTCTTTGCTTTTTCAGTGATCTTTAGTCTGAGATATGGAAACTCTTGATCAATCCTTTTATCTGAAATGCCATCAAGAATATCTCAGAAAAAAGCAGACATCTTCATCCAATTGTGCTATCTGTATATGTCTGTTATTTTTTAAGCATTTGTATATCTTCGGAAAAAGAAAGCCCTACCCTTGATTTGACTTTGTTTTCATAAAAGATTTAAACAAAGATGGTATGAAGTTGCTTTTCTCAGAAAAAACTATGTTCATCTAACACTCTTATTTATTACATCCAAACTTTCATGGCATAAGAGAATGTAATGACAGAAAAATTATCTAAATAAATAATAAATATACGTCCTACATTAGATGATTCAACATCTGGTACATTTACATGAAGAAAACATCTGAATTTTTATAAGAATCTCTGTTTAGTCACTGTAACTAATGTTTAGGATCTAAATAGACTGATATCTTTAAGTTCAGCTATTATCCTATGTCCTCCAAGGAACAGAACAGCAAAGAGAGCATGATAGTTTCGGTCTACCACTGCAAAGGAAACTTGATCATGTCTTTGTCTGCCAGATATGCAAGTTCTCATTGACATATACCCTATGGAAATTTATGTATGTTTTAGTCAGTATTGTCAAATCAGTCTCACTATGAAATAAAATATTATTTTCTAAGTGAAATAACTGATTAAGAGAAAATATAATGGGAGATGATCTGAAAATACCTTCAACTTCATCCTGCACAGATTATGATTTCTTGAAGGTGCTGTGATAAGTGGTTTAACAATATAATTCCACAAAATGAAAAGATTTAAAATGCATAATCAGGTGCAAATGGAAATATTTGTATTCCTTTATAAAAAATACAAAAATCTGCTTCTGGAGGGAAGATTAAAGTGGGGCCTAAAAGTAAAAATTAAAAAGATGCCACCAGCAAAAAAAAAAATGTTTCTTTATGAAGAACCATACATTATAGCATGTTGTTTATTAGGGTTTGGCTATAAATCATACACTATGCGGGCTATTATATACTGCTAACTGAATTTGCCTCTGCTTTGCCCTTCTGTGTGCTGTATTCTAAAGATAATCCTAAAATTCATATAGCACACATCTATAGGTAACCCTAGATTTAAAAACAAAACAAAACAAGACCCCTAGATTTATTAAAGTCACAATGCTGGTTTAGTCTTAAACACAAAGACAAAAAAGAGGAAAAGAGACACAAATGAAGAACCAAAGAAGAAATCAGAAGGACACAGTAGAGCTGAGTTTTCTTAGATGGCTGTCTGCTCCTGACAAAATGCTGACATTCACTACTGCTTTCCAGCACCTTTTCCCTCTCTTGCACCCGAGATCCTTCCAGATCCAAGGTATGATTTTGTTTAGATGTGAGCTTAATGCAGAGGGGAATGGATGATGACGATGACGATGACAAGCAACACCCTTTTCAAAATGTACAAATGCATTTACAAACTATAGAAAATAACTGTTTATTTTAGAGTACAGCTTGTCTTCACATTTCTCTGATACTCATGCTAGCAATCACATACTCCCCCTTAACAAAATATCTCTTGTAGTTCATGCACATTACTAAATGTATTCGAGTCATTTAGAGAATTACTGAGCTGTTAAGGTAATCATTCACAAACGTTATTTTATATAGATTAATCCAAGCTTAAATCATAAATATTCCCTTGTGTATCTTAAAAGCGTAGGCAAGTTTGTCTTAACAAAACTACTGATTTTAAAAGATACCTTAAAACAAGTTTTTATAGATTATGCAGAATTTTTGTACAATACTTCCTTATTTTATTTTACTCCAATAAAGCTTAATTTAATGATAGGAATGTGTTTCTTTGTTAACTCTGGGATATTGTAGGTCTTATAATTCTGTAATGATATTAAGCTATTCTTCATAATTTAATATTTACCCATGTCATTTTTCTTAATTCCACTAATGTGATTACTGTTTTCTCACTCAATTACAAAAAGAGACGAAAATGCTAAACTGAATATGTTAATTTTTAAAAACTGTTGAGAATAGAAAATTTTATGTATATCACCCAAAAAACAAGACCCCAAAACAATTTGCAGCATCTAGAATCTAGCCCATTATCTGGTATTATTATCAAGTTAAACAGATTTTTATCAATTTACATTCTATTAAAGAAATTCCAGAGCATAAAATTCTGAATGTATTCTTAAACAATAATTTAATATTTTCTCCAGAATCTACAAAAATCAAAGATGAGTAATACAAAAACTTGTATAACAAGTTCTCCAGCTTTCTATATGGGTGAAATCTTGACAAGGACTGATAAAGAAGTAACATATTTTTTCTGCAGTTTTGATTTTCTCAACAATAATTTTATAGGTGAGTGAGGAGAAAAATACCCATTTTTTTCATGGAAAATACAGTACATCCTTTCTTTTGTCTCTCTTCCCTATTGGCAGTTAACTGAGAATCTGTAATAAATGTGCTCAGCATTCTTAATCTGTGGCAGAGAAGTTGTAAGAAATTATATTACTGTATAATATTATCAGGAAATATAAGGTTTTGTGGTTTTAATTTTTTTCCCCTGACCTTGTAGAAACACCTGTGTTACAAGCTTTTTATTTTGTTTATGGTGAGCATTTACAGTTCACCTGCATTTCTATTTCATTTTGTCAAGTTACAATGGGTTGCTATTGTGACAGGAAGTAATCATAAAATTAAAGAGTTGTTTCTTTGATTTCTATGACCAGCAGTGGGCTAAGTAATTTCATTTATGTGATAACATACAAGAGCATTAGGCTTTCACAAAAGAGGAAATTACAGAATATTGTCATTTTTTCAGTGCAAGAGTTGCTTTTATTTAAATAGTTTCAAATTTATAGAATAATGTAATTTTTCTCTCTCAACTCCAAATATATTCACAGACAAAGTAAACAGACTCACAGAAATGCAAATCCACCACAAGTAATGAGAAACTATCTAGAATATTATATGAGATCATGTTATTGCAAATGTAGAAACAGGTCAAGTTAAATGTGCACAGACCTAGTGGAATTAATAGGTATACACCAATTTATATCATCCAACATTTCTAGCCATGAATCTTTCTTTGCTTTTTCAGATTCCCTTTCTATACCAAAGAAACACATGTAGTTCTCTTCTGAAAGAGAATGAATAAGGGACAGGGGCGAAATGAAAATAATCATCATAAACTATTTTAAATTAGAATCACAGAAATAGGGTGAAAATAATGAATACTCAGAAAATGTTCAAGAAAGAATACCCAGTAAACTAAAGTATTTTTCAGAACAGCAGGTTTACCTGAAAAGAAATTATGATGTTCCCAAAGTAGTCAAGTATATGCTGTTGACAAAAAAGGAATTCATTCTTAAGCACACATCCTTTTATATGCCTTTTACCACAGGAAAAGTGTTAATGTTGGGAAAGGGTAACGTAGATTGCCATCCTGCTCCTGTACTAATACAATTGTTAATACATTATTATTGGCACTTTCACAAGTAGAAATATTTCACATGTAAAAAAATCCTCATCATTCTTTTGTCATAAGGTTTCTAAATTTCAGGAGACGCTGAACATTAAGCTAGGTCTAGCTTTATATGCTCCTGGATCTTGTGAGACATGTAAGAATGTAAATCTGTTCTGTGGTGTACATTCCTCTTGCAGAACCCTTGTTTTGTAACCAACACTGACAGATGGTGACTTGTCTCCCCACGGTCTTTGCAGAAAACTTGTTGTAGGTTGGTCCTCAAAAGACATGAGCAAAATACCCATGAACACAGAACGTTTGGGCTAATTTTCTAATGGTTTCCCCAACTGCATTTTAATTAAAAAAACAAAAAATTTCCTCATGGTCCCAGGTACTACTCAGGTGAGAAGAAAAATGGACACTTATTCTGCTTCTAGTTATATTTTTGTATGTTCTTTGACCTCAAAGAAGTTTCTTATACAAGGTTTAAGGGTGCAATTTAACAATATCAGAAACAGAATGAAGATTTAAGTCTTCTAAGTCACTAAACGTGCCTGGAAAACTTTACGTGTCAAGAGCTTCAGTCAAGTTAAGATAAAATAAAAAAAATAATTAATAAAAGAATTATTATAACATAAAATAAAAGAATTAATTTCAGAAACACTAGAATTTGCAGTGACTTAGCCTACTGTGATATTTTTAAACATAAGGAATAAAAATATTTTCATTTGTAACAAAATCCCTGTTGATCTGATAAGATCAACTCCTTATCGAGATGCACGAGAGAATAACAGTGTAGTGACATTTTTATAGTCAGTCTTCAGATAATGACTTCTTGAAGCATGAGATTATGCCATGATCAAGGGCCTTCAGTCCAGTGAAAGTTCAGGAGGAGTGCATGAATGTTAAAATGATAAAAGTAGGATACTGAAGGTGGAAGAAAAGTGGAGAAAAGAGAAGCAGTAACCAGAAGAGAGAAAGAAGATGATCGATTAAAAAGGTGATTGAAACAACCTGGTAAAAGAAAGATCAATATTAGTTGAGGAAGGAAAAGAAAAAGGAGGAAGATGCACTGAGTTTATAAGAATTACTGCTCTGAATAGAAATAGGATAGGAAATTTTTTGCTAAAACCAAAAAAAATTTAGCACTGAATTTTCATCTTATGAGAACAAGCCATCTGTCAGGCAACTATTATATACACATTCCTTACACAGGACACTAAATAAAAGGAAGGATTTGAAAACATACTGCAAATTTAGGAACTGTTGAAAGGGACTGAAGAGAAAATTATGTGCTATATTTCCTTCAAAAAGCATAGTATTTATTCTCATATCAGCAAGTTACATCTGTCTACTACAAGATTTGACTGTATTATTCACAAAAGTGACTTTTTCCTTACTAGTTTCATAGGTTATAACCTGGAAATGTTTTGTGACCTCTTGTCAATGTTCATTTACTAATTTTCAAGGTATGTTTTCTCAGAAAATTTTGGACTTTGCGGAGGATTGTTTTTATGCAGGCAGTTCAAACTCTGGTCCCTCCAGCAACCTCAGTTTTCTACTCATCCTCTTTGTAGGAGGAGATCAGTGTTTGCAAACTTCCCATTACAGCATGTTGGTCAGCAAGAAAGGCACATGAACATTTATGTTTATTAGTAAACTTTTTAGCAGAGTAAGAGCTAAAATGGTCTAAGCTTTAAAACTCTCCAGTTTCAGCTGGAGAATCAGAAAATGCGTATGAGGCTTTAATTAACTGTAAAATCTGAAGTGAACTGCATTGCATGATACCTGGGGATTTCAGTGAAGAACGTACATATGTTCTCTCTGCTAATTGAAGATGAGCAGTATTTTAAGGGATTACATCCCCTGAGGTCACAGAGCCAGAGAGAGCAGAAGATAGGAGAAGAATTTCAAAGGCCTAAAGTAAACTTTCTGTTAATGGTCTGCCCTTTGCAAGCAAAGTATATTAACAGTTTATCTTTAAGCTGATTTACAGCATGCTATGTAAATTTATATGGAAATGAGAATGTGGTATAAAAAGGAAGTTTATACTTTATGTCTTCCTAGACATAAAATACAAAATTTGAAAGGCTTATGGTTCTGTGACAAAGCTCATACTTCATCTTTTTCATTAAGTACTGAGATCTTTTTTGTTAATTTCTTTTTAAGAGGTTATAGAAGCAGATTAAATGCAAAGTAAATTCATCCTGGCTGTAAACTCCTCTACAGCATAATGGACAATTACAACACTCCAGTGACAGGGTAGTATGGAATTTTCTCTTTGAAAGTTGCACAAAAGCCAGCAAGTGGATGGGGATTTCATATTGCAGAAGGGGCAGATTACAGTGCCCTGTCCAAAAAGAGTTCTTGAAGCTCTATGCTGGTATTGGCTGGAGTAGAGTTAATTTTCTTCATGGTGACAAGTACAGCTCTGTGTTTTGGATTTGTGCTGCAGACAGGGTTAATGATATAGAGATCATTTTGTTACTGAATGGTTGTGATGATCAGGAGAGTTGCCTGAGGACTAGAAGAAGGCAAATGTCATGCTTGTCTTCAAAAAAAGACAAGTAGGGCAATACCAACCAGTCAGCCTTACCTCAATCCCTGAAAAGGTGATCAAGTACCTCATTCTGGATGCCATGGCTATCTACATGGATGACAAGAAGCAGATGAGAAGCAGTCAGCATGGATTCACTAAAGGTAAATCATGCTTGACCAACCTGGTTGCTTCCTACAGTGAAATTACTACCTGGATGTATGAGGGGAGAGCAGTAGACATTTTCTATCTCAGCTGCAGCAAGGCTTTTGACACTATCTCTCAGAAAATTCTCACAGGCATACTCAAGAATTGTGAACTGGATGAGTGGACAGGAGGTGGATTGAGAATTGCCTGAACAGCAGATCCCAGAGAGCTGTAATCACTGTCACAGGATCTAGTTGGAGGCCTGTCACTGGTGGTGTCCCCCAAGGTTCAATACTGGGCCCAGAATTGTTTAACGTATTCATCAATTACTTGGATGAAGGGGCAGATGCCTCCTCAGCAAATTCACTGATGGAACAAAGCTGGCAGGAGTGGCCAATACCCTGGAGGGCTCTGCAGCCTCTCAGAGGGACCTTGACAGGTTGGAGAGATGTAAATGGGCAGAGTGCAACTTTCTGAAATTTAATAAGGGCAAATGCAGAGTCCTGCACCTGGGGAAGAATAACCCCATGGACCAGGGCAAGCTGGGGGCCAAACTTCTGGAAAGCAGCTCTGTGGAGAAAGACCTGTGTGTCCTGGTGGACAACAAGCTGTCCATGAGCCAGTAGTGCTCATGTTGCCAAGAAGGCCAATGGTATCCTGGGGTGCATTAGGAAGAACGTTGCCAGCAGGTCAAGGGAGGTTATGCTGCCCCTCTACTCAGCACTAATGTGTCCAGTTCTGGGTTCCTCAGTGCAAGAGAGGAACTCCTGGAGCAGGTCCAGATGAGGGTGATAAAGATGATTAGGGGTGTAGGGCATTTCCTCATATGAGGAAAGATTGAGAGAAGGGCCTGTTCAGTCTCTAGAAGAGAGGACCAAGAAGGGATGTCATCAATGTCTATCAGTATTTGAAGGAGGACTGTCAAGAGCATGGATCCAGGCTCTGGGATGAGGTGCTGAGCAATAGAACAAGAAGCAATGTGCAGAAACTGATGCACAGGAAGTTCCACCCGAATGTGGGGAAGAATTTCTTTACTGTGTGGGTGACTGAGCACTGAATAGATTGCCCAGGGAGGTTGTGTATTCTCCTTCACTGGAGATATTCAAGAACCATTTCAATGCAATCCTGTGTGATGCCCTCTAGGATGACCCTGCTTGAGCATAGAGGTTGGAATTACCCACTGCCATCCCTTCAAACCCCAATCCATTCTGTGATTCTGTGAATCACACTGAGGAGCAAAGCCAGTATTGTGGATAGCAAAGCACTAGTATATAAAGTTTGCAGGAAAAGAAAATATATGAAGGGGCTAAGAAAATGTGAGTAGGTGGAGATTAAATTGAATTGAATCTTCTTTCTTGATTAAGTATATTGGGGCAGGGATATGAGGGAGAAAGAATTAGATGGGACAACCTAGAGAATATATCTCCAGTGTTTCTTCAACTAGGAGGATGGTAGTAGTTGGGTACGTTGTTTGTCTGTATCCATCTTGTTTTCCCAAAATCTGGTGTGCAGCTGAAATGAATAACCACTGAATTTGGGTGTGTATGTGGTTCAACTGAATCTGTTATACAGAAATGTGTTGTGAATATGCAAGGTTTCCCAAGCTGCAAGCAGTTCTAGTGCACAGTCGACCCAAGATGAGTGTGCATTTAGCATAGTAAGTGTCCTTAATAATCAGGGCATTGCTCAGTGTGCAGCATTTTTTGGAACACCACAGTCAAACCACATGCATATTTGAGACACAACTTCCATGTATTTTCAAGGTGGAAATTGAACAGAATACAGACTAACAACTGAGTAAGATAAATGAGTAAATATCTTTATTCATTGTGAAAATAAGTAGTTGATAATTGCTTCACATTCATTTACGTCAGCAAAATAACTGGATTTTGTCTTACAATTGAAACAGAGATTAGGAAATTATGTAGAAAATATTGCCTATATAATCTAAAGTAATATGTGGCTGCTGGAAAGAGAAACAACTTTTTAAGATATAGACACTCCCCATACTACCTGCTGTTTCAAATGTTGCTATATTAAAAAAGAAAAGATTGAGGTCAAGTGAAGAAACTGAGTGTCTCTGCTCAGCACATAAAATATTGAATACAATCTGAAAAAGAAACTGCCCACATTTCCTTTGTATGAAGTAAGTGAGACATAGAAGATGAACACATAAAGCAGCTCATATAATATTTAGCACAAGAACTGCTGGGGAGGTTAATAAGCTGATTTCTATTAACTTTAGCTATGCTATACAAGCACAGGATCTGGTCCCTAACCTATAAATTCGTATTTCTTGCATTCTTAATTATAAGTCAAAAAGAAAAGCAGTATGTCATGGACACTTCATGTACTCTATACATTGCTGCATTTATAAACATGGAAGAGTGACAAATATTCCCACTCACCTTTCTTCTAGATTTCCTTACAGACATTGAAAATTTGATGTCACTAGTGTTTGTTCTAAATTATACCTTTTTGTTTATAATGCTATTGTTATTTACCTTTTGCCTGTATAATTGTGGTTTGAAAGACAAAACCTGTGATAAGTAAACCTTACTGTTAAAATTATGATATCTTTTCTTTCTTAAATTTTATTTTAAAAAAATCATCTGACACCTGCTGACTAGCTGGCCATGTAATTACCTCTTTCATTTAGGTCTTACCTCTGGAGAAGGATCAAAAGGGGTATGTAAGTTCAAGTAAGGCTTCCATGGCAGGGGTGTATAACATTTCTGTTATACAGAAGCACCTGGGCTTCTGTGATTGAAATCCCTGACTATGTAGAGACATGAAGCCCTTTTGAAGCTGAAATCAAAAGGCCATTCAATGATCAAGGTGTGCGTCCATCCTCCCTGAAGTAATAGAACAGTGCGATCTCCTAGGGAGGTCTCCTCTGTCTTTTGTTCTCTTCTACCTTTGAACCATTCACAGGGACCTATCTGCCCTTCCTAGTTACAGAATAAATGTCTTGTGCTTTTCAGACATGCAGGGGTTTTGGTATGCAGCTTGCAGGGCCAGGAAAGCTAGACACTGCTGTACTAGACGTGGAGTTTGGCAGTTGCTGAACTTGAGAGAATTTTTCATTCTTTGCATCTCATTTGGGGAAGGCAGGATATCCTTGAGCATCAATGATTCTGTCAGAAAACAAGGGCATATTTACATAATATTTGCATACTGCAAATAGTTGTGCTCTGCTCATGGATCTTGCATTAAAAACACATATCGTCTGATATAATGTGCCAAACAGGAAAAAAAGTTTTCTTAAGTTTTATTAGAAACTGAATTTGGATTATTTGTTGACAAGCTAAACAGTGTTCTACAATCAAAAATGTATTTCTCTAAGTATTTAGATTATGACACTTATTATAAGCAGTTAAACTTTACCGACACTGAGAGGATATAACGCTTGCTAACTTCCAAGTCCTAGAACAAGGCTAAAAATTAAAAAATTCTACAAAGACTATTTTATTTTAAAAAACATACAGGAATAGAAATTATAATCCATACAATTGTTTTCCTGTATGTATTGCAATTTAATAGATCCATATGCATGTTCTCATATACAAGAAATTGAGTCTTGAAGAATTCACTTCAAAGTAGAATATCCAGGCACTGATTAAAGATTAAAGTTATGATTTCCTACACAATATTTCAGCAATTCTAAAGGTGTAAGGAGAGAGATTTAGTGCTGGAGAAAACAAGAAGCAGGATCAGGACTGATAGTTTTAAAGGCAAAAGAGAGTTGCAGACAAGAATTTGGAAGAAAAACAGAAGAATAGCCATCCATATTTCAAAGTTGAACTCCCAGTTCTGACAGGAACAGGCAAGAGAGCCATTGTTGGGAGGGTTAAGTAGATTCATACTGGGTAGGACACTGACGGTGGCTGCCTGAGGTAAGGTGAGCCCCTCTGTTAACTTACAACTTGTTATCCTTAGTTTCTTGACAGCCCCAGATGCTTGACATCCTTGTCTTTCTCTTTTCTGCTCTCCTTTGGTGGCTAGCACACCTAAGACAGTTAAAGTTTCTCCTTGTATTCTTCTTTTCTTCTTTTTTCTTTTTTTTTTTTTCTTTTTAAACCTAGGAAAAGCTCAAGTGTGGTCCTCTTCATGTGAAAAGGATCTCTGTGCTCTTGATTCAGTCCCACCCCATCTTCCTGCTGAGATTAGTGACTTTTCTGTAAGGGCACCTCTTTTCTTCACTTCGTTCATCTTCTTTGCACCTTTCACCCATTTTCTTTTCAACTCTTAAGAAAGAAAAAGAAGGGGCTGAGTAAAGAGGCTAGACAAAATGATCTTATGACACTAGCTCTTCTTCAAAAGACTGTGATGTGAATTCCGTGATTTTTGGAAAGTACAGAGCCATCTACTGCAATTTTTTTATGGCAATATTATTGTCCAAGCATCTGCATAAAATCAAGGAGAAACATCTGTGATTCTCTGAGACAGCAGAATGAGAAGCAATTGGTTTTCAGACTAATATATGTAATATTCTGCCCCATTCTGAGTTCCTGCTGAAGGCTTGCCATGACCATTCCAAACAAAGGCAACTGCTAATTGATTTTAGTCATTTTCACCTTTTTTTTTTCCATGTGTATGCATTTTTAATTCTGCAACCTTGGTCTATTCTTACTCACTAAGCAGTAACAAAGACAGGTAAAGCGTGTTTGTTCTAGAAAAAAGATGCCATACATTGGAATGTATCCTGTGCAGCTCCAATGCTGAGCACTCTCTGGTACTGCCCACAGCAAGGACATAAGGCTCATTTTCTACAGTATTCCTGTTTCTGAGATTTGTCATCAGCTCTAATTCACATTCTTGCCTGAATATATCTTTGGAAAAGGTGACTTTTTTTTTCTACATATTTTTTTCTACTTTGTGTTTTTCCTACTTTTTTTTCTCCTAATCTTTTGTCAGATTACAATGATTACCTATATTCTAGAGACTGTGACAGCACACTTTGTTTCTTCTCTTTGTTCAGCTCTTAAGCACAATCTACTCTCCACTAAGTAGAAAAAGGAAGTTTTTACACAATTGGGATTCGCTCACTAAAAAAGCATTGAGATAAACTTGAGAGAGAACAAAGCTTCTCCGCTGTCATTACAAAACAGTTGACATTCTTCTAAATACAGCGGCGTATGCTGATGACAGGCTAAATTTTAATCGAGTCTTTAAACAAAGAAGAAAACAGGAATATGCTAAAAAAATGAGTAGTGAATATTATCTTCTATCTCTGTGAGGCCATTGCAATGAACAAGCAAAGCACACACCCTTGATTATAGAGGTTGATTGAGACATTTTCCAGCTTTGTTTGCATGCAAAACACATCCTGTTTTTTTCAAAGTGACTGAAAAAAGAGAAAAGACAAATTCAAAATTCAAAAATCTCATGGGATATTTTTGAGAAAGCTTCTATATATGACATTCAATGATAATGGATACCACAGCAATAAAAAAGATGGTCCTGAACAGAAAGCAAGTGGTTTTGTATTTATAATGTATGGATGATGATATGCATGTCTGAAGCGTTGATTAGACTACATAATGTAGCTGTTGCACAAGCAGCTAGAATTTAAATATATGATTATATAAATCTGAAAGCGAACAACTATAAAAAAATCATCTCTGTGATGATTTCATTAAAATGAAATGTGTAGGTTTATTTATAACAACCAAACCAAGCCCAGAGTACCAATATTTATACTCCATGAAGTTTCCTTTCCCTTGTCCTTGAGACCTGGCTACTGGCCACTTGCTCCCTTCTCCTCTTTCACAAGTCCTCTGTGAGATGCTGATGTTTGTCTGTCTCACGTCTTCTGCTCTTGACATCCTACTATCCCTACATCCTACTATCCCTTACAAGCTTGTTTTCATGAGCAGACCTGCTTCCTTCCCAGGAAAATGACAACTTCCTTCAAAGCAGAGGTCATTCCATATAGCCATTCATAATAGCCACAGAGTCAGTGATAAAGTTGGCAGGGACTTCTGAAGACTGCGTAATCCAGCTCAGGACAGGGTCCGGTTGACATTTGAATGTCTCCAAGGATGGAAACTTCACAGTCACACTGAGTGACCTGTGTTTGACCACTCTACAAAACCTGTTAACCTGTGTAACCACTCTACAAAATAATTTTCTTATGTTTAAAGTAACTTGTATTTCAGTTTGTGATTACTGTCAGGCAGTACCTCTGTAAAGAGCCTGGTTGCTTATTCTTTTATCAGCGACATTTAAATGTTAATAAAGTCACCATGCCATAAAACCTCATTACTTTAAATGAAGTATAACATCAATGAGAACCAGAGAAAACAACTGAGAATCAAGTATAGAGGCTATAAAACACTGAGTTTGATTGTTGGGCTTTTTGTTTGTGGAGATTTTTTGGGTTTTTTTTTTTTTTTTGGTGTTTTTTTTCCCCGAATCCTTTAAAACATCCTGATGAAAGACCTTATCTGAAAATTTCAAATGTAAATAATTAATTCCTTTACTAGCAGCCATGTGCCTGTCCTCTCAGAGAAATCCTTCCCATAAAACTTTTTGCTTCCTGATAAAAATCAGTAACAAAGTCTACCTGTGGTATAACCTCCCGTTAGAATTTCTAGAAAGTCTTCTTCACTTTCGGAAGGCACAGACCTACTGCTTATTTACAAAAGGAGATTATACATAGGACCCTGGTAGCATATACTATAATAGTCCATGTTTAAACCCTCTGATTAATGGAGTATCAGTAGTGTCAGTTAACCATTCCCTCAGTCATAGTGTCCTGGGATAACTGAAGATCCTTTTTCTGTAGGCCTCTCCTTCCTAAGTTCAGGCATATCCAAAGATCTTTGTTGTTGTATCACATAGTGGGGCATGTGTACCGATCTTCAGCTGCTACTTTTACTGAACCTGTGACTAGACATAAGCTGCAGCAATATGACCATGAGCACTGAGCAACAGTCTCACAGAATGAAAAGCTTGTTATTCCATTTGTCTCTTGATATGTCAACAAGCAAAATAAGCCAATTATTTCTCCATTTGATATGTACAACTCTTACAAAAAAGTATTCAAGGTGGGCGTTTCTGTGGCTAAGGCAAAACATATCGATATCACCAAGATTTCTATTTATGGACAACATGGTAAAAGATAATTAAAAAATACTGAGAGCAAAAGTCTCTGTTGGTGACTGAAGCCTACAAGAGGGTTTTTTAATTTGAATATAGATACATTCATCTTTGATTATTTTAATCGCAGAACTATCTTAATTTCAGTCTGAGGAAACATTTTCTGGGGAAAAAAAATCTGTGGATGTCAAAGATGGTGTGAATGCTTAATTTACAGAACTAGAGAAAAGTTTCACATACATGCACAGGTAAATTCAGCTATGCAAATTCAGCTGGAAGAAACCAATTTTGCAAAAGCTAATATTGAACAGAGATATGACGATATTATATTAATTCTTGAGGCCTCCATAACTATTCCAAATGCAATAGAAATGCGAATTTAAGATGGTTCCAGGTGCACGGTTCTGTTTTCAGACATGATCAGCTGATTACTCATCATCATCTGTTGCAAGCCAGCTGTCAGCTCACAGAGAGAGCATTGAAGTCAGTTTGGCTGAGCAAACAGAGTTATTTCTGAACTGAATGTCAATTGGCTTTCAAAGCAGTGAGAGTAATAAAAGTGGTGATGTCAGTACCAGCAATCAAGCTGCACAGAGAAGGTTTATTTCCTTGACCTAAATCATATTAAGCCACAGCTTTGATTAACAACGAGACAATTTCTGCTTCACAGGTTCAAGCTTCTACTTACATATTAGGACAAAACTAAATTATTGGTAGATCAAAAAGAGAGGGGAATTGGTTTCAAAAAAAAGAGTATAATGACTTCATTTGTCTACTTTTATTGAAAAGAGAAAAATGCATTACCACATTAAATTCAATATTTCTTTTACTTTTTTCCTTCCATGGTTTACATAGTGAAGGCACAAGGGTGCTAAAATAAAAGTATTTTGGAATATCTCAGCAGACAGAGATGTGCATGGGTGTAACAAAGTATATGTTCTGTAAATTCTGATTCATTTGGATACATATACCTGTAGATCATATTCAAGAATTATACCTCTAGTGCTTTGTTCAGGAAATGCTGATCAAACTGCAAATGCACAGAGCAATTGTATGTTACTTATGTAATACATAATTCCATCAATCACATTCACGTTTGTCATTTACAGGGTAGGTACAGGTTGTCTGGAGTTGCTGTTCATTTCTCAGCTGTGTGTTTGGAAATGCCAGACAGAAATAGAAAGTTCTCAAAACCTGCCTGAACAGAGGAATGTGTAAGGCAACTCAAACAGACCTTTTAAGCTGTTCTTTTCCATCATCATTTCAAAAATAAAAATGAAAAAAAAAAGAAAAAAACATTCACATCACACAGGATCTACTACAGATAAACTATTATTAACCCTCTCTTGGTGCACTGAAAATCCATCAACACGAATAGCATACTGGTCAGACTTTGAAACAGCATAAAATGCAAAAACTATAAGTCTTACTAAATGTACTCCTAAAAAAAAAATATATCTCCTAATAGTGTTCACTTAGATTAAACAACCATCTGGCTGTCTTCTTAATCGCCTGACCTAATTGCAAGGTGGTCATTTAGCATATGTTTCAAAGTGGTATTCAGGTAGATGAGGTCACCAAGAAAAGCATCTGTTTCATATCACAAATAATAATTAAACAATTAAAGCAGTGAGGTACCTCCGGGATTTGTGTGGAGTCCCTGGTTAAAATTCCACAAACTAAATCAAGGTATGATTACACTTAATTTTCATGCCTCTGAAGAAGCTTAATTGCTTTCTGGCTACTGTTGAATCATTCCTGTAGAATCCCTACAGACTTCCTAGCCAAAACAAATGTTTTTTGCTAGTCTATTGCCATAGACACAAGAAGCAATGACTTTCTTTAGGGACTAAAAAGGAAAAAATACTGCATGGATACCTAAATGCCCTAATGGGAAAAAGCACTTGTGATATTCTTTGCTTACTTCTGATAATTTCACCTATGGTGGTTATCCTGCAGTGTGGTTGAGTAAATATGCAGCGAGAAATGGCAACAAATACCTACTAAAAACATTTATCATATTAAATGTTACATAATTGTTCTGGTAATTTAAAAAATAGTAATTGAGACTGGGGTTTTTTGTTTCTGAATTTTTTTTTTTTAGATGAGAAGTGAGATCTTTCATTTTTGACTCAAACGGTTGTAAAATTGTTATAAAAATAGTATATAGTATAAATATATAATAATTATAAATAGTAAAATAGTATAAAAATGAAATTAATGCTAGAAAGCAAAGTAAATTGATTTAATCTTGATTCTTGTTTTGTTCAAATGCATAACAGAGCAAGATTTAGCTAATTTTATGTAGCATCTGAATGTCAACAGAAGTGCATTTTAAAATTAAAATTATATTCCAATGGACATAATTTACCTATAACAAATAATTAGGAAAATAAAAATAAGATACAGTAGAAATTCCTATTTGGAGTAAGTGCTGTTTTTCAGGGCTCCGTGTCTTTTTATAGTCTGCAGGATTTACTTCTGGGAAAGGTATAGGAAAATTCACAATAGGCAACAATAGTTGAACTTATACTTAGTTGAAGTTCTTTCTCTGACAATCAGAAGGCAAGGCACAACTTGCATCATAGGAATTCAGGGAATTCAGATTTCACTCAGTATTGCATAAATATGGACATATCAATATAGCATGTGTTTCAGTGGTACAGGTATACTATTAAATTTTACTGGGCTAATAAATTTTTGTGGTAGAAAAGTTCCACGAAATAAGCGTGCCACAAGCACGCATTTTTTAAAAAAGTTCTGAAGGATGAACTTAGCTGAAACGTTTTACTATCACTATTCTAGGAGATCAAGATTCTATTTATGTACTTAAAATTGTCTATTTTTTAGCTGCTTTCCTGTCCTGTTTCAAATCAAAGTATTCAGTCATTTTATTTGCTTTTTATATGGCAGTCTTTATCAAGCCTCTGATACAATCATCTTATTTCTATTATTTGAATACATATATTTAAGTTCCACAATAAAACTCAGTATTCTGAGTGGGAATATGCTATTGTTTTCTGTGTTGTGCATCATGTAAACTGTATTCAGACCTATTTATTTATTCTTCATTTTAGCTTTTATCTATTATTTGTTGATCCTTCTATGGTTCATTTCCACCGCTGGAGAGTGCAAAAATGTTTTTGCTGAGCAGTATAGATAGGAACACTGATAATTTTTTTGATGTATTTAAAATTTAATGTATGAATGTCAATTTTTTTCATCTCACTTGATGCTGTCTTGCTTTTATGAACAGAAAAAATTCACATGCCAGCATTTTCCCATTTCTCCAGCTTCACCAGATCCAGTAATATCCCTTGTTTCTGTTAAATGGAAGCATACCAGCCAATTTTCCTTAGAGAAGTAAATTTCATGATAATTTTCTGATGACGATGCTGAATTATAGCATACATGTATTTTCATATTATGTCTGAATTTGTTTGTCTCTTTCGTATCACTGAAGGGACTCCAGTCAGCTATATCACTATAGGACTCTGAGTAAGCTCAAGGACTCAGTATATTTCCTCTGGCTGCTGGCATTTTCTTCTCTACTTTGCTAGATGGTTTTGAAACTAGAGTTCTTTCTTCCTATTATTTGCAGAAATAAATACGAGGTAGAGAACAGAGAATGATTTTAGAATGTTAAAAATAAGTTCTTCCACTCTATTAACGGCCTTTCCAAGGATAAAATGGCATGTTTGTTTTCAGCTTTACCACTGAGCTTGTGAATGCTTAACAACATAAGCACACAATTTGAATACCATTGCCCAAGGAGGAAAACTTCAGGTGCTAACTGTGTAATCAAACTAAATTTTTTTTCTGTAGTTTTCCTTTTTTGAACCATATTAATATGACCAGTGAATGAGTAATGTAAAAAGTAGATACTCTTGAAATTGCTACTGGAGGCAGAGGAAACTCTGTCATAAATTCAGAAATCAAGATGGTTTCAAAATTGTATGTTTTCTAAAAGTTACTGTAGGAAGAATTTGGTTTTTAACATCATTTCTTTACAGCTTAGGTGGTAGGCATATCACAAAACTAACTTATACTGAGAAGATAACATGTATCTCAGAAAGATTCACGGTTCCAGGCTACACAGAATAAAAAGGGTATATGCTATCTTCAGTCTTGAAAATCTTTACATCGCCAGGAAATAAATAGATTTTATCTACTGGAAATAAAGTCAAGATTCTATCTTATCTAGGTTTCCATTTCACCTATCATTTTTCTGTCTTGTATTTTTCTCAACAAAAGGTACCCATGCCTCCTTTGGGAGTGCTGGGAAAAAGCAGAGGGTGAGTCATTGGGGTTCGGACAGTGTATCCCCCTGAGTCCAAAGGCATGCGTCTTCTCATTCCATACTGCAAGTGCAAGACACCAGACAATTGTTGCTATGGTTACAGTACTACTCACTGGCTCCATTTTTCTGAATATTTTCTCCCCACAGTTTGTAGTAGTAATTGGACCATCATTGCTGTTGGTGTTTGTGCAAGAAAACAAATAGCAGACAGTATTACACTGCTATGCAAAGTATATTTCAAGTATGTCTGCTGCTTTAAAGAAATCATTTTAGTCATTGAGTGCAGTCATTTAGTCATTTAGAGCTAATTTTTTCATCTTTGGAGACATCCTACTAAATGAAGTGTAAATTTCCATTCACTATCCAGAACAAAACATAGAAGGTAGATCTCCATGAATCTTCTAGAGCCAAAAATCAATACTACACTGGATTTGGGTACATTATGGTTTGAAATTGGAAAACATCTAGTTTTCCGAACTTACTTAATTTTTATTGAAGCTTATTTTATTTGGGTAGACATGAAGCAGGCTTAACCTAGACCAAACAAATGAAGCAGAAAGGTTTGGTGAATATCATCAGACACTGTAACAATGTCAAAGATCAGAGAAATCAGTACCTGCCTATTCTAATTTGAATGGGTAGACAGTTTTCCATACTGAGGCACATAGCTGTTGTGGTGTGTTTTTGGGTTTTAATTGGGTTTTCCCTAGGTTAGAGTTGTGTCCGTTGTTGGTTCTGAGTCCCTCTGCAGCCTTGGCCTGGTATCTGGTACATTCCAGGAGAGCTGATTGGCCAGGATCCCAGTTTCCCTCACTCTATCCTATGCCTTCTGTCTGTACCCCTCCCCTTTCCCCACCCCCATTTAAAAGGTGCTGCTCTGCACCCAGGACCCCACCTTTGTGGGGACCTCAGCTCCAGAAATAATAAACCGAGTTTCTACCTGCAAAAGTCCTCCCCTTGTTCTTCATCGTTGCCACGCTTCAGCCAGGGCTGAGACTCATGGGAGCAGGAGAGGTACGGAAATATCCTTAAAGCTGGACTGGGGCAAGAGCTAACCGGGCGGAACGAAAGGTTCCAGGAGCTGCACCTAGCACCCGGCTTTACATAGCCTTGACAGAAGAGCTAACAGGCCTGGAACCTGTGAGTGAAGTGTGCATGGACTGACTCCAGTCCTACATACCAAGAGAAGCTCCTGGATCATTTTTCCTGATATTATATCTCAAACTTTGGACACACATAAATGTTCGCATCTTAGACAACATTCAGTGAAAGGCAGAGTCTTAAAATGTTAGCATAAGCCTAAAGAACAGAACTTCTGCATCAGTAAATCTGTCAAATATATATAAATTAAAAGTAGAATTGTATAAGTAAAAAGGTGTATTTTTTGTACAAGCTGTCATATAAACCCACATGTTCTAATGTAATTCATTTAACCTAGATGTAATCCTCTTAGCTCTCACCGTGGATGCTTCGCTTCTATTATTTTTGTTCTCAAGGCCAGAACAAATAAAATTCCTATGTCTATTTCTTCTTTCCTTTGGACTGAGAAAAGAAACCACTTTATTTCAGAGGCAAACTATTACATTTTAAAATGTATATTTCCTTCTCTGAGTGCTTTATGCAGAAAAGCTGAGCCTGCGGGATAAGAACCAGATGGAAAAAAAGTTTGGTAAGCTGTTCCTCCCTTAGCATTCAGTAGATATTCAGACAATTTTGATGAATTTGCACAGCTATAGGAAACAACATATATTATGATGTAAATGCCATCAATATGACATATGCTTAAATTTCTGTGTATAAATAAATAAAACATATTGAAAAGCCTGCTGCTTACCCCAGCTGTTTATTTCTCACTGTGTATAAATGACAGAGAAAAAAAGCAAAAAATCCAAAACCAAACCAAACCAAACAAACCACAACTTGTTTTTGCAGTGTCTTCATATTGAGTTTTGAGTCATAAAGCAATTAGTAATCTTAAATCAAGATTCCTAGCTGCATTCGGGTCAAGTCTTATGAGGGAATTTCTGCATTTTTGTTGAAAAAATGTGGAACATTTTACATTAAACTGACAGAAAACTACACCTGCTTTGAAAATTGCAACCTGACTGAAAGAAAATATATTTTGTCTGGATATTTTAAGGATCTCTTAATAATTCATGGGTCAATACATATAGATATTCACTACCTTATTGGAGCCAATGCAAAAAGCTTTAAGCGATATCCATGAGTTCTCCATCAGTTCTCAAACATCAATTCACTTTACTAGTGACTCAGTGACCAAAAGGAAAAAAAAAGAAAAAAAGAAAAAAAGAAGAGCAACTGAAGTAGAAAACAAGGAATTGCTAAAAAAACAGAGTAGTTGAGGACCAGCAACCTCAGAGTCCCCACTGCAGCACCAGGAGACTGGTAAAAGCAGTGGCTTGCCTTGACATTCAGCTTGTATTTCACTGCCAGTGACCAGAGAGAAGGTAATAATCTGTTCTGTGATCAATGCTTTGTGGTGAAGCATTCAATGTGACTGTGTTTCCATAACTGTAGCTGTTTACTGAAAGAGAAAGGTGTTAAAATCATAAAACAGTAGAAAATCTAGCTATCTAGAAAAAAAAGTTCTACTTCACCATAGAATTAAAACTTACTATGCTGCACGTTATACAGTTTTGTTTACTTTTAAAAAAAAACCCTTTATTTTCACAGAGGTTTAAAGAATCAGATTTATTTTGGAGAACTAAGTTGATGCCTGACTCAATTGCGCAAGCAAAATTTGCCTTGTGCTGAACCAGTGTCTTTCTGGAGGAAAATATGCAGATCCTAGCTTTTGTGACTTTTGGTAATGCATCCAAATCACACAAATAAAAAAAATGGTAAATGAACTGTACACTATTGATACTATTTTCCAAAGAGTTTGATATTTAATTTCCTCTGTTTCACTGCCAGAGATGTCCAGTATATGTCTTGTTCACACAAATAAACCTATGTTTGCAACAGACAATGAAAATTCCAATAAATTCTTAATCCTCATTCTATGATTATTAATTTTACCCTCTGAATAACCAGCATGAACAAATTTAGATCCCACTTCTGTGATAATATGTAACTTCCTGGTTTGGCTAGGTTTTGAAACTTTTGCATCTACAGAAACTCCTAGTCAAAACTATTCCCCTGAAAAATTGCCTTTAAAATTAAATTAAAAAGGATGGAACAAAAACATGTCCAAGACAGTAAGTTCTGCAGTAGCTGCTGCTAAAATTCTAGTGTCAGAGTGGTGGTTCTTATTGCCTTTTAATAATACATTAATCATAGGGAATAATGCAGTAGCATTGAAGGGTAAGTCATGGCTTACCTCTTCTTGGGACTGTGTGCATTCACTTACAATTAGTAAGCATCAATCTTTAAATTTCAAACAATTTTAATATAAAGTGAAGATAATACTTTCATTATTGCAAGCTTTCTTTGAGGAATTAATAAACTTTTCCATATTTCATGTATTTCAGAAAACATTAAAGGGAGTATTTAAAACTTCCATTTTATAAAGGGGCTACAGTTTCCTTTGCTATTCTTGATAGATTTTGCTGTTCATTGGCTTGCTGTCATCTGATCTCAAAACAGAGCCATAGGTCTGTATGCATAATGCAAAGAAATAATTAATTTTTATTAAAAAATTAATTTGCATTTACATCTCTAGAGCAAACATTAATCTAGGCAACAGGCCAGTTGACATCTGGAAGGTACATTTCATGCTTGCTTCATGAGACATAATATTGGGAGGGCTGGTTTGGGTTTTTGTTTTTGCTATTAAAGTCAGAATTTGCACACTGAAAAGAAGCAATTTTTATCTTGTAAATCACCTATATTGAAAGAGTTTTCTTTCATCCTCATCAGTTTCTTATTTTTCTGCCACTGCTTCTTTCCTGCAAACTCTGCATTTGAAATTTAAGGAGCAGATGAAAAAGTTCTAGTCCTTCTATTTTGAAATGCAGTTACTGTAATTTATAACACCACCACAATTAGGAAAACTCCTATTCTAATTTCCTAATCTTTCAAGGAATTTGAGCTCCATATCTTAAGAAAATAGTGAGTTCTTTATATCAAAAATGAGGGTTCGACGCCTTTCAGTGAAGGGAAGAGACCTTGCTGCCCAGAATCTGGGAGCTAATGCCTAATTTCTTCATGGCTTACTGCCTCCAGAAAAAGATTTGAAGTGACTGACCCTTTTTTCCCCCAGAAAAATATTACATTAGTAGGTCTTCATTGCAACCGGATACATGTGCCTTTAGCTACCTTGATCACTTTGTTTACTTTTAAGTTTTCTCTTTCTTCTTTGATCATCTTTACTTTATAGTAATATACTCATTAGTAGTATACTGCTGAGATGGTTAGGGGAATGGAGCATGTGATATATGAGGAGAGGAAAAGGGAAACGGATTTGTTCAGTGCAGAGGTGATGTGACTAGGCAGGACAGCATCGGCTTGCTACAATCAACTAACCATAATGAGCTGCCATGAAGAAGAAAGCAACAGACTTCAGATATTAGTTGTAAATGGCAAATTGCAAAGAGATACAGGTGTTAGATTTGCATGGTGGGTTTTGGTGGCAGGGTGAATACAGGGGCGTCTTCTGTGGGGGGCTGCCTGAGGCTGCCCCTGTGTACAATGGAGGCAATGCCAGTGATTCCAGGTTGGACCCACTGCTGGCCAAGGTCGAATCAGTCACTGTCAGCGGTGGTGCCCCTATTATGGCACATATAAGAAGGGAAAACAAATCTGTGCAATAAACTGCTTCTGGAGAGAGGCGAATGTGGGAGAAAAAGCCTTGCAGACACCAAAGTAAGTGCAGAAAGAGGGGAAGGAGGTGCTCCAGACACCAGAGCACAGATTCCCCCAGCCCGTGGTGCAGATCGTGGCAAGGCAGCTGTGCCCCTGCAGCCCATAGACATCCATGGTGGAGCAGAGATCCACCTGCAGCCCATGGAGGACCGCACCCTGGAGAAAGTGGATGCCTGAAGGGGGCTGTGACCCTGTGGTAAGCCTGTGCTGAAGCAGGCTCCTGGCAGGACCTGTGGCCCCTTAGAGAGAGGAATCCACGTTGGAGCAGGTCTCCTGGCAGGTCTTGTGACCTTGCAGGGGACTCACACTGAAGCAGGCTGTGCCTGAAGGACTGCACATCGCGGAAGGGACCCACACCGAGCAGTTTGTGATGACCTGCAGCCCATGGAAAGAACCAATGTTGGAGAAGTCCTTGGTGAGCTGTCTCAAATGGAAGGAACCCCATGCTGGAGCAGGGGAAGATAGAGGGCTCTCCCCATGAAGGAGTAGTAGAGATATTGTGCAATGAACTAACCACAACCCTCTTTCCCATCTCACTGCACCTCTCGGAGGAAGAAAGTAAATAATTCGGAATAATGTTGAGCCTAGGATGAAGAGGGGGTGAGGGGAAGGTTTGGTTATACTTCTCATAGTCCTACTCTAGTTTGATTGGTAATAACTTAATTTTTAATTTTCCTAATTCACAGACTCACAGAATCATTCATATTGGAAAGGATCTTTAAGATCCTAAAGTCCAATTGTTAATACAGCCCTGTCAAGTCCATCATTAAGCCATGTCCCTAAAGGACCCTAAAGGAGATCTAAATGTTTGGTTTTTTTCCGATATCTTCAGGGATGGGGGCTCCACCACCTCACCAGGTATCCTGTTCCAATGCTAAACAACACTTTTGGTTATTATCCTTCCTAATATTAAATCTAAACCTCCTCTGGCACAACTTGAGGCCGTTTCCTCTTATTCTAGCACTTGTTACTAGAAAGACATGATGGACGTGCATCTCCCTGCAAACTCCTTTCAAGTAGTTTTAGAAAGTGAGTCTGTTTTGCCCATGACAGCAACTGGTGAGGGATCTCTCCTTGCCCTTATCTTGACCCAAGAGCCTTTCATTAGGGTTTTCTCCCTGTCCAGCTGATAGAACAGCTTTCTTAAACACCTGGTATCCTGTCAGGGTCAAGAAGCCAAACCACCACAACAAGCCAAAAAATAGATACCGTGAAAGGGGTTAAGGACTTGGACAAGAACCCAGAAAGACCATGAAATCTCAATCCTTGAAGCTTTTTCTATTTCAGCTGAGTACAATCTTCAAAAACTCAAGCTAACTTTGAAGTTAGTGCTGCTTTGAACAGGGCATAGATTAGGTGGTCTAGAGGTAGCTTCTGACATAGTTAATGCTATGATGTCTTAATTGAAAGAATTCAAAATTCCTATTTGCAGAATTCATCACAGATTGGATTTCTGAGCATTTAACATCATGCCAGCATACAACAATCCTGACAATCTCCTATGATAAATAAATAAATAAATAAAAGTAGATATACAAGTGTGTGTGTGTGTGTGTGTGTGTGTGTGTGTGTATCAAATCAAATAAGCCTTCTTTACAAAGAAAAATACATTCAATTTATTTTGTTTTGAATGGCTAGCAGAGACATTCCTCTGCAGAATGGAATTTCAATGTTCCTGTAAATAAAGGACAAAAGAACCACATTCCAGAATGGATGTCAGTGAGGGTGACTGCTACATGGCTTTTTAACGTGCAGTCTAAGGCTTTAGAACCAGCTCACTATAGACACTCATAAACCCTTGTTCTGGCAGAAGGAGGGCAATAAAAAGAGGAGGAAAAGTTTGCCTCTTTGGGTAGCAGTCCAACTTTATACAACATAAAAGTAGGCTGTAGTCATGGCCTATTTTCAAGCTCTAGTGATGCTTCATATTGAAGTCCCAGAGCAGCTTGTATTATTTTCTCTCAAATTATGATTGAAAACAATGTATTTCTCCCAAAACCAGTCTATGTCATGTAAGGGTGATTCCCGTTGTATTCAAGTATTAAGAGTTAAATCTCCCTATTAAGAGTTTCTACCACCTGGGACCACACATGAGCTATATCAAATTCAGGATCAAAGTTGGGATAGGTTCACATTTAAGAGATTACAATTACAATCCTTTCCTTCCTGCCTTCTTGATATTATAGTTATCAATTTATATTCATGTCAGCCTACAACTAAAGTCTTTCAGCTCTAAAACCCATGGTGGATTCTGTCAGCGTCTCTCCTGAAAGGGTGAAAAGTAACTGAGTACTTTGATATCTCAGATGAGACATGTCAAATTCACCTAGCTACTTACAAACATTTGCATGTTTCTTGTATCTGTTTTACAAGCAGCTACCATGCATTTTGTCTATGGAAAATGTCAATTGATGACAATGTTTTAATTCTCTTCTACTGAGGGAGACGTGTTTAGAGATACAGGAATTCCAAACTAGGTATTTCAAGAGAGAATAATAAAATGCAAGCCTTATTTAGAAAAGAATCAGCAGCACAGGATGTTTTCTGTTAGAAATCTTTCACAAATGCCTTGTAACCATAGAAATGATTATGGAGACAGCAGGAGTCACTAAAATAGATTAAATTAATGTGCTAGGCTCACTTTCTCACAGCATGTTTCACTGTAATTGATTATACTATAGACAAACTTAAATCACTTATATCAGTGACGATACAAGAAAATTAATATTTAATAAACTCTTTTTTTTCAGTTGCAATAAATTAATCTATTGGAATAAGCCATCATTTGGAATAAGCATTTAAATATTTTTTTCTACCTGGAGCACTTTTTTGTGGAACTTGTAAGTATGAAAATAATAATAAAAAATAATTTAACAGATCAGAAAAGAATAATTAATTATGCAAATTTGTATTCCTTATTTACTTATAAGTATTTAGTAATATATTTGATTTGAAAAACAGATGTCTCCTGACAAATAATTTAAACTTAATCTTGCAGTTGTACAGAGTCTTTAAATAGGTTGGTTTTAGAATAAACAAATCCCCAAACTAATACTTATTTGTTTTCTACTGTAATGGGTGAGTATTAGTCAATAAAAAACTGTAATTGTGATTAATGCCTATAGATGAGGAAAAATCTATTATTCCAGAGTATACAGAAGATATTGTTTGGAGATAGTCTTAATAGAATAAATTCATGTGTCCCATGCTATAATTAGAGTTGGAACAATCAATAAAAGAAATCATTTTGACAGGGTAGATCTAGTGTCCAATAATAAAAGGAAAATTGGAACACTGTTGGAAAACCTGAGTAGCTGATAAATGTAAAAAGGAATTCCAGCAAAAGGTGTATTACCAGGAACATAGTATAAACAGAGGAAAGAAAGCAACTTAATACTACAGAAAAATCAAGTGGATACTTTTACTTCTCAGAAGACTCTTTTTTATATTCTGCTTTACATTCTTCTGAGTAATTACTCATCAATTGAAGGTTTTTTTTTGTTTCTAGGAGATATTGTTTTCTTCTTGATTTGTCAGTGTAACATCAAGGGAATAATAAGACAGACAGGAGCAAGCAGATGAACAACAAACACATGCTTTGCCATGTTTAGTGAATTTCTTGCCCTTTTTGTTTGTTTTACAGTGCCCACTACTACCCCTCTCACACACCTTAGGTTCACATTACACGAGAATTCTAACTCTTTTGAAAGATACAGAAGGAATTTGCTTATAACTGTTCTACTTTCACACAATTACATAGAGCCAAATATGTATTTTTACTAAGAGCTGTCCACTGAGAAATAGTGAAACAATGTCCAGGTGATTAAACAAATACTACCTATAAAAGCTGCCACTATTTCACTAAATTAGCAGTTGTGCCTATTTCACTATTAATGAAATCACTCTGGTTTATTTCCTAAAGCATTTCTGTTTTACTACTTAGTTACAACTTCTTTTTTTTTTTTTTTTTAACTAGAAATATCTCTTTAGAATAGCTCAAATTTTTGATTTTTCTTTCTATTCTGTTGAAAAATAAAAAATGAAATGGTAATTTACTAATCTGATTTGTTTTACATCTTTTTGAAAACTAAAGAATTATTTATATCATGTACCACATATGCCTTGTAAAACTGTAGAAAAGGTCATCTCCATGGTGGGAACATTTTACTGCATGTAGGATTCTCATGTGTGGAATTCTCTGCAGACATGTTCTATTCTCTGTTCTTTGTTCTTCAAGTATATTTAGTCTATCTCTGGATCAGGACATCCAGAATATCTTTTCCCCGGCTAACCTGGGTTTGCACATTGGTTTGCCCTGTTCTAAGACACTGTGTCCTAGGCAATGAGGGAAGCAGCCATGCCTAAAAAAATTGCATGCTTGATCCAAGAGCATAACAGTTTGTGCAGTCACTCAGAATAAAACCATCCACACAGAGTGAAAGAGAAACTAACTCTTTTATTGAGTGTATCAAACACACATTCAAAGAATTTGCAGCAGAGTTCATGAGAGCTATTTTTAAAACAACACATGATTTAGAGTCACTGAAAAGTAACTATGATTCAGAAAAGTGAGCAATTTTAATTGAAGAGATTCAACTGATCTTCAGTGAGGTCCATAATATACTCACATAAAGAAAAAAAAATTGTTCAACTAAATAAGGATAATATTCCCTTAAGGAAGGCAGAAAATATTCCAGATAAAAGTTGGAGAAAATAGAAGCATTTTTGTGATGAGAAGAAGAGGTGCTGTAGAAGTCACCAGAGACATGGAATTTTACAATAACTTATTTCAGAAATTAGATTAATAAAGGCCTGAGATTCTGAAGAAAAATATTATTTTACCATAGAGGTGCTACTTCTGTTTGATTGACCAGATTACAAATTAGGGAGCCTTACACTACTATTTAAGTATTTTTTCATTCCTTACACTACTATTTAAATATTTTATATTATGAAAGCCTAAGATGGCATCAAGAAGAGGATTTCATTTTTTTTAGATGGGCAAATAAATTGTTGAAAATATTGGAATTCAGCTTGAGATTTTTTGGTTCTGGTAGTATTACTAAGAAAGACCTGAACAATCAATACTATAACCACTCAAAAGTCAGAGTATATAAAGAGGATATAAAATGTCAAAGAAAGTAAACACTGCTTTATGAAATGTAGGCATGAAATACAATAGTCCTAACATTATGGGCATTTAAATGAAGGGAAAGAGTGGAAGAGGAGACAATAAATCTTAAGGTCCTGCTGAAGGTTCCTACACTGTTGTTTTCGAAAAGAATATGCTCCACTTATAGAAGGTAATTACATACTGGGGAAAGCAAAGCAGAATTATTGATGCACACAGGATAAGAACATGGAATAGTCCCATGGGCACCTTGCCTTTCCGGTGCTGCTGCAACCAAGTATCCATTCAGACTCCAGATAACATTATCAGTAAAAATCTCACTGAGTATTTCTTGTAGGGCTTCTGGAGGAAAAATGAGTCAGCGGCAGAGAAATAAGCAGATATGAGTACATCTCATGGACTCATCTGTGAGCAGCCGCCATACTTACCTAAATGTATGGCCTTCTACAGGAAATCAAAAGCATGACAAATCAGAAAGTAGATACTGACAGGATTTTAGTAAGTGAAACACAAATGCCTAAATGTGTAGCATATCTGGTACTGCCTATGTTTAAGTGGCAAACACTGAAAAAAATTGTGCAATCCAGCACAGTGAAAAATCATTAGATTCCTCCCTGTGGATTTCTTATAGAAGTTCAAAAACAACAGGTTTGAAATTAATGAACAAAGTTTCTTTATTCTTCCTCACCACTCTGGTTTTCTCTCAAAAAGTGCAATTCTAATAAAATTTAATGAGATGTTCATTGTTCATGACAAATATTGGTTGCATATAAGAAATGGAAGAGATACAGAAGAAAGAAGAGAGGTATTTACTCACATTCACTGTAACTAAGGACTAATTTAGTTTTTAATAAGCTGATATAGCTGCTTGTAAACAGTATTGTTAGGAAAAAAAGTTTCCTTCAACTTCATTATTTCAGATAGGGACTACTTTGTGCCTATGGTCTGTAAGAACTGCAGTCACTAGAATTTCTTAAGTTGCTTGAGGACATAAAGGAGAATTACAGGGCTAACCATGCAACAGACCAAACTACCACTGTTGTAGAACAGTGGGTAGGTAGCAAGCTGTCTTTCAGAATGATCCTGCTCAGTTCCATGTGTCATTTTTTGTAATGCCACGTGTCTTTACTGGTGCCATTTGTCCTTAGTGCGAAAGGAAAGACAAAATTTTAAGATAAATGTTTTCCAAAGATTTGAAGTATTGACTAAAAACTACTGCAATTTAGATTTATGAAAGGGCTTATAAGGTGTCCAGACAGTTGAGTAGCAGTACTTTGTACAAAGACTCGTTTTGATTTAGACAGGTCTGTTGTATGTATTTAAAAGGTTGGAATTTAAAAAAAATAATCAAATTAAAATTCCTGCAGGAAATAGAGTTGTATGCAGAGAAGAACCCCTGCAGTACAAATTAAATTGACTCCCATTACACAAATAAGGTAGATAATTTAGAAATTTGTATCTGCACGAAATTGCAGGGAGTTAATTATAGGTCAAAAACTGAGGAAAATAGAGATAATTTACTATGCTGAGAAAATAATGTTCTATTCTAGCAAATAAAGCCCAAATTAATAGGGGACAGACTTTTCTTTGTACTCCTTGAACAGTGCTGTTCTATTAATTTATATGTCCTTCAAAGGGAATTTTTTTTTTGCGGTTGCTTCTCAAAGTAAAGCATTAAATATTCAGATAAGAAATAAAGAAGAGAAGAGAAAACCAGGAAAATGCTACGTAACAAAATAAATCCAAGGTCCTGAAGTGGTGACTGATTATTGAGAAGTATTTAAGCTGTAAATGCACAGAGATTCACTAATTTTGATTTCAAGGGAGACTATTTCTTGAGGCAGGATGAACAAATTCGATCCTAACACTTCATCTTTTGCCTACATAAAAATGGTGGGTTTAATTTACACCTTTACGTCAACCAAAAGAATTGAAAAGAAATGTAATAAAAGCTGGACTGACAACTTGAGAAGGAAATTGTCACTCCTGCAAAAATTTGAACTGAGAAGAGTCTGACTTCTCCTTTCACATTTATTTGTAGGGATGGTGACAAGCTGGGTTTTTTGGTGCGGTATTTCTGCCAGCTGATAAGATTGCAGGTGTTAGAGTTTGTTGTCACTAGTGATTGCAGTCAGGTCCTGGCAGCATTTGGATGTGTATTAAGAAGGTATGGTTCATGACCTTATCCTGTCAGTCACTGACCTGCAATTGCTGGAAGTGTTAAGAAAGCAGAGTTCTATTAGTGGTGAGTGCCTTATTGTTTTAGGCAGTGTTTTGTACCATCAAAGAGTGGAGGGGAGGGGGGAGACTCTCACTGTTTCTGGTGCTAGATGGTTTAGAATGTTAATACTTACACATTTTGAAAAGTTCATATTTGTCAGAGGAATTTCAAGTAAAATTGAAAAAAATGTCAGTGGATTGAAAGCAAGGGGTTGGGTTTTATGTGCTACTCATGCAGTACGTTGAGTTTCAGCTTAAGAAAAGCTAATCAAAACAACAGAGATAAGTTTTCCATAAATGAAAAGTGATAGAGATAAAGGCCATAAATGTTGGGCTATCTCTTTCAGTTAATCAGGCTGATCCATCATTGTTTACCAGAGGACAAAAGTAAAATATAAGCCCAAAGAACCCTTTCCTCCTTGCAAAATTACTGAAAAATTAGCATACTGGATAAAATGTTTGAAGTCAATGAAAAAATACTGTTTACCATGATCGAAACCGCCTTTGAGAATGCTTCTGATTCACCATCTCTCCTCAACCTGAGTGAATACTTCTGGTCCACTAGGACATGTGGAAGTCATTATGATTTAAACACCTTTTACTGCTTTTGGATGGTGAAAATTTTTGTAGTTAGCATATGCCATTAGCTATCTCTGTGTAAACCTTTGACAGTTTATAGTCAGCTTACAGTTTCATGTGGTCAGAGTTAATTAAAGTTGAGATGCTTTGGCTGTAGGTGCTTTGGATCTAGTGGAAAGTGCAGAGCAGGAGAAGGGAAGAAAGGATTGTGAGAGCTCAGCTAATTACAGTTTGGAACGTAGATGGACTGTCCAATAGCTGGAGTCAGAGATCTGAAGCATTCTTGGGTTCCTTCTTTTTATAT
Source organism: Irena cyanogastra (assembly GCA_013397155.1). Lineage (NCBI taxonomy): Eukaryota > Metazoa > Chordata > Aves > Passeriformes > Irenidae > Irena > Irena cyanogastra. The sequence continues at coordinate 231,466 of VWZV01010916.1, read as the reverse complement.
TCAATGTTAAGATAGTGATTTAACATTCTTTAAATATTTTGAGGGTACTCCTGGAACATTTGTGACAAACAGTCTGACTGTCTTTACAGTTTTTTAAATATGTTTTTTATGTATTTTGTAAATGATCAAGGAATTCTTTAAAACTGATAGAAAACAGTACAGAATTTCTTATGTAAAATTGCTTCTTAAACTACATAGTGAATATTTTTTTGCATCAAGAACAGTTTCCATAATTCAAAAAATGTAAAACTTCAGTAGTTTGACACATCTGGGTGATGGTCTGCAACTAAGTTAGAGTGGCAAACATGAATATAAATCTTCATTTTGAAAGGTAGATAATGTTCTTTTGAATGAAGGGGAAATGAATAAAAACAAAGAAAAAAGATATTTCTGTTACAGTGGTGATCTGTGGAAGGTACAGGCTGTTTTCTGTAAACTCTAAGCAGAAGTGTGAAAGGGGCTGTAAGTGCTGTCTTTTGAACTCAGCTGTCTCCAGCTTCTCATGAAAGTAAGGTTTCACACAATATTGGCATAAAAAAGAAATGAGATATTATATATATACTTATTTGTATACATTTAATCCTAGTTTATCCTAAATACATGATCTTTCTCTTACAGCAAATTACAAATCAAATTGAAAATATAGTCTCCATATTCCTTCTACTCTGAATAGAAAAAAAGAGAAAATAATTACAACTCCTCTGTAATATTTCAGTCTTTCTGAATTAACCATGAGATGTAAACAGAATAAATCAGCTCTTATCTTACAAAAATGTAGCTCTTCTAAAGCTCTGTGACATTAAAAATGCATGGTTTTGTTAATTTTAAGAAAAATAACCTTTTGGTTTTGTTTTCCTTCCTGGTACTCATAATCATTACACATTTTCTGNACAAGATTTGATGCCAGAAATGAAACTATACAACCTTATTAAACACATGACAAGAACGATGGCACAACATTTTAAGAAACCTTCTTGAGTGGAAAACAGAGTACAAATTGAGTCACTTGTGAAAACCTGCTTCAACTTTTTCATGCAATCTTATTTTCAAGTGGTCCCTTCCTGCAACAGTAAAAGTAAGCCTTCTTTTCTAGTTATACATTTGGCTTCTGATCCAGAATTTCCTCAGAAGCCAGTCCCAGTGGACAGCCTGCTCTTCCCCTTAGGCAGGAATTGACACTGCAGATTACTCCAAGAAGTTACAAAAAGCAACCTCTCCAGCTCTGCTTCATTTCAACAACCTACTGAGGACATTTCCTGCAAGTGAACAATAAAGATAGGAATTTTTTTCCCCTAGAGTTCCCTTTTGGAACCTCCAAGGTCTCAATTCGGTGACTTCTCTTCTCCCAAGCATGACACAAATTTATATCACATTTTCACCTCTCCCTTGTAGATATCCTCTTCGGCATAAGAAGAAAAGAGAGTTTACCAGCATAAAAAAAAAAAAAAA